>CAUYRH010045306.1:0-22390 GCA_963574655.1 Perodicticus potto
CAAAAATGTTTTCACATAGTAAATGAGAAAATCTCATGAATGTTATGTCAATCAGGTTGATAAAAATATCTCAGATTGTATGTGAAACCCGCACACTGTACCCCATGATTGAATTATTGTACACAGCTATGATTCAATTAAAAAAAACAAAAGGAAAATGGTATTTTATGACACATGAAAATTATGGGAAATTGATTTTTCAGTTTCTGTAAATAAAGTTTTATTGGAACACATACAGCCAGACACATGCATTTGCACACTGGCTGTGGCCCCTTATGCACCACAGGGCACATTACGTGGGTGTGGCAAAGGAGGCACAGCTTAAAGCCTGTGCTGTTTGCTCGCTGGTTGGGACAGAGCCAGCCCTGCTGTGCGCCACCTGAGTGGTGCGCCTCGTGCTGGGACACCTGTCCTGCTGTTAGGCAACCGTATCTTTCCCGTGAGGCTGGACACACTGGTGAGTGCTCTTCACCGTAGGGTGCGATGTGATGATCACAGGAGGGTACAATTATATTAACCAAATTATCCCAACACATGTTTAAACCAAACTGAACTTTAAAATCCTGCCACGTATGGGAGCGGCCGCACTGTCGCGCGTGTGCGGCGGCCTCCCGCACGTCTCCAGCGCAGGTGCCCCCGCTCCGCGTGCTCACGTGGTGCAGCTGCCGGTGCTCTGCAGCGCGCTCCGCAGCATCCTTGCCCTCTACCCCCGGATGTGAGTTCTGTGTCTCCAGCCTGCCAGACGTGCACTGGTAGGGGACAGACATGTCCCTGCTCGCACCTGCTGATTTAGAATGAGGCCTCGCAGGAAAGTCCGTAAGAGGGGAGTGGGGAGGGAGCGGGTGAGGCAGCCATGATCAGGACTGGGTGGAGGGTAGGGGCGAGGGGACTCGCGGGAGGTCGAAAAGGGCAGAGTCCAGAGCCCCTGAGGAGTCTGGGAAGATGTTTGCTTTGTTCCCTGAGATTTGTCTATGAGGCCACTGGGACATGCCAAGGTTTTCTGCACCAATACACCTGCATCATGGGTCACCCACCATACTTTTATTTTCTTGACAAAATGTCAACATGGGTTTTAAATGAATCAATTGCCTGTACCTCCTCTGTCCAATGGGGGAAAATGATAAAGGAGGTAGGAGGAAGGGCTGGTCGCTGGTCCAGATGCCTCCTGGTGGGGGCCCAAAGGGTAGTGTCCAGTCCCCGAGCACCTGTGTCCACCTGACCTGGCTTTGGTGTTGTGTCTTCTCCAGGGCTCTCCCCTCACCCATTCCTGCCCCCCCACATCAGATGGGGCAGGAGTGGGGTGTTCTCTCCCCCCTTGTTTGGGATTGAGTAGAAGCCCCTATAAGGTGAGTGACTGGCACCCTACCTCTTCGCCCGCTCTTTGGGAGGCAGGCTTACTTCACAGGTGTGGTGTTAGTGCTCAGTGGGGTTGGAGGGCTGGAGCAGGGCCTGCTCACACTGGCCAGAGGGCTGCCTTCCTTCCCGAGTTTAGTCACATGCTGGTTTCCATGTGCTCACTCCCCCTGGGGGGGGAGTATCTCTTTCCATGGGTTTCAAACTTGTGGTTCCCATCCATTCCTCATCCTTGAGGCCTTCATTTCTAATCCATAGAATTCCACTGTATTCTTTTTTTGTTCTTTTTCTCTGTTTCCTGCCATGCATTAATTTTCATCATCCTCCAGTCAGGAATAGAAAATGCCCTTTCGGCGGCCTCACTCCAGACTTGGGGGTCAGTGAGAATCCTCCAGCTCCACTGGCTGGGTGGCCGCTGGGAGGCATGGGCAGAATTAACCACCAAGCACACCTCCATCTTGCACTCAGCTCTGGAATCTTCTCTTTCTTTCTTTGACATCAGTGTTTGGAGTTTATAAAAGTGGACCATACTCCTTTGAGTGTTGTGGCTATAGTTGGTGAATTTTGTTTATTTTCATGAATGCAAGAAAGGATTTTACCTATTTTGTATGGTATTGCAAGAAGCCTGTTCTGCCGTGTAGCTATAATTTGACACCTGAACTTGGCCACCTATTTTATTTATACCTTATGATTGTCAACAAATGGAAACATATTTGCTGACCATTAAATACATGTAACAAACATCTAGAATTGCAAAAATACGTAAATAAAATGTGTCATTTCTGCCTGCTCACAACTCCTCCCAACTGGAAGAGCCAACCTGAGATCATCGATTATATGGCAAAGGGCACCCTGACCTTGAACCAATCCTAACTCAGAAGTGTGGTGCCAAAGGTGACCTTGTGCCCATCAAGGCTCACGTATGCAGGTTCTAGGACCATTGTCAACATTAATTCCTTTCACCCCAAAACAACCCCCTTAGGGAGCGAATCCTTTCATTCTATTTAATATGAAGGGCAGAAGGAGATATTAAAAAAACAAGAACAACAACAAAAAAGCAAACAAACAAAATAAAAACTTTTTGAGGTCCATAGCATTTATTTGTTTACCAAAAGGTCTGTGACCGCTGCAAATTCAATTCCAGCCCTTTGAAAAAGGATATTCAGATTTTTTTTTTTTTAAGAATAAAACGAAACACAAAGTATAGCAGGAGAGTATGGGGAGGAGCTGGCAGTCCCAGCTCTCTGCAGGGTTAATGAAATGGTGGGAAGTGTGAAGGAAGTGGTGGGAAGCGGCGTAGGTAGGGCTGGATTGGATTGTAAATGTTGGAGAAATGTCTAGGTTTGCGGTTTTTTTCATCAGGAGACATCAGTGCATTTACTAGGTAATTGATATTGTTAATATTATTGGTGTTGTGCTGAGAGTGTGCAGTTTTACTGATAAAAGGCATTCGGCGAAAGGGGGACATTTGTGAATTCAAGTATTTTTTTATCAGGAAATTATTTTGAAAGCTAGCATGCACTTCTATTTCACTTTTTGAATGTGTATTACTTTAAAACATGGTATTTTATTCTGTAGCTTTGTAAGGCTGAGCAAGATCAGACGTTTTATGTGAGCTTCAGTTTTGAATTTAAGTTGTGTAAGAAGCCGGAGATGCATCCATTGAATTGAAGTTCAGATCTCCTGCGCTGTCGTAATTGCATCTATCATATGCAAAGAACATCTTGCTATGGGTGATGTGGTAGGATATGCTTTCATCAGCTACCAAAAAAGTATTTCAGTGAAACCCCTAAACAGAGAACAGAACAATCCCAGACATTTCCATGGATCACTTAAAAATGAATCATGAAACGTATCTAAATGCCATTTCAGTAGTTTCTTCCTGTCTTTTTACAAAATCGTTTATTAAAATAAATCTCCCGAATCCTTTCTGATTTTTGTTTACTTTTATTTTCTTGACAAAATGTCAACATGGGTTTTAAATAAACACCTTCTGAGATAATTCATGTGGATTTATATCTCCAATTGAAAGTGACTCATTACATTTATGGACAGCTGCTTCATTTCCACCGTCTTATTTGTTTTAAGGCACTTCTAAGAATTATTTGCCAACTGTTAATTTGAGATAGAAGCCAAAATGCGAATGCAGTGACAAAGCGTGAGGCAGCAGTCACCTCATTTCCTCCCAGAGAACTGGGCCTTCTGTGTCTTATCCTGTCGTTTAAGTCCAGCTGGAGCATGTGTTTGGACTGAATGAGCAAAAGAGAGATAGGTGAATATAGACTGGACTCGAGGTGAATTCACTTGCAAGTCAGGTTGAAATCCAGATAGCTGAGACTGGACTTGGACTCGGGGTTTCTGATGGTCAGCCACTGGGTCCCTCACACGGAGGCCCTGAGGCCCAGGTTCATGTCGAAATGACTTAAGCCTTTGGAGCCATGAATGTGGAGTCAGATGGAAAACAAGGCCAGTGTTTCCCAACTCTAGAATTGAGGAAGACTTGCATTGACTAATAGAAAATGGAAAAGAAAGAAAATGGGGAAGTGATGAATTTAGGAGTCCAGGCCTTATGAAGCATCGAACATCCCATCTCATGTTCTCAGATACTACCCTGAGACCAGCATTACGGAGGCCAGTCCAGCCTGGTGGAGAATGAGTGGCCACATGGAGGAGAATCAAAGCCACCGGCACCAGCATCAGTGTCGGGCAGACGTGTAACTGGCACCAGCATCTGTGTCAGACATGTAACCGTCAGCAGCATCAGTGTCAGACAGACGTGTAACTGGCACCAGCATCCGTGTCAGACGTGTAACCGGCACCAGCATCAGTGTCAGGCAGACGTGTAACTGGCACCAGCATCTGTGTCAGACAGACGTGTAACCGTCAGCAGCATCCGTGTCAGACAGACGTGTAACCGTCAGCAGCATCAGTGTCAGGCACATGTGTAACTGGGGCCGTCTTACAGGGCCCGGCCCACCCTCCAGCTGAGTACAGTTGTGTAACTGACTTGCAGCAAAACCAGTGGCCGATCCAGCCCCACCCAATCCACAGGATCCTGGGGAAGGGGGAGAGCGGGGAATCCATCATGGTTCAAACCACTAGTTTGGGGGTGATTTGCTTTGCAGCAATAGGTGACTGAAATACTTCCTGAACCAAACCAGGGTTAGGCTCCTGTCAGTGTGGGAACATGGCTGGTGAGAACATGTTATTTTCCTTAGAATCACAGCATAGGATTCAGGGTTTTATATATCGGCCTTGCATATGTCAATTTTAGTACTTTTAAAAATCTGTTTACTGTTTGATAAATATTTTCCTTGGCATGATGAAGTTGAGAACTCCCAAGTTTACATATGCTAATGAAGTTATTCAATTAATCAATAAGTGGGATTTTTTTTTTAAGCACATGAGAGCATTTCTCATTAGTCATGACTTTTATTCCCATGCTTGCTGATCTCGATTTCTGTTTCCTGGCAGAGAAACTTGTCTTCTTTTCCCTTGGCAGGGCTACAGTTCATAAGTTATTCATTCCCTTTTCGGCTCTTCCACACTGCACTCTGGGCTCTGCGCCTTCTGCAGGGGCACAGAACTGGAGTTCACGACGGGAGGGGGCTTTGCCAACATAATTTACATGATCACCGGGACTTGTTCCTGCAGAATAACAGAAAGGGGAGTCCTGCTTCAGCAGCTCTGAAAGGTCAGATATCAGAAGCCTTGAAGGAAAACATATGAAAGAATTAAAACACTCTTCTCTGCAGCTGCTCTGGGAAGCTATGCATACGTGTCAGTTAATACATGTTGCGATAAGAGACGCACACACACATACGTGTGTATTCATTATACACAGGCTCCCATTGCTTCTTCTGCTGGAGAAAAATAACACGTGTTTCACAGTGACCAAAAGTAGAATTCAGAATGTGTTGTCTTCTGCTGCCACACTCACAGGTGCCTTGCCGTTTCCTCCTAACACGGAATGGAAGTGAGCCGGAACTGAGAGAGACAGCAGAAGGGAACTTCAGCATTTCCCAGGCACAAGGACACACTGAGTGCCAAGGAAGCTGCCTCACTTACCCTCTGTCCACTTACTGAGCGACAGAGCTCAGGCTGGAGTGTCCTCCTGACTTCTGTCATTGAAACCTCAGACTGCCTAAGAGCGTCTCAGGGGAAACCTCACTCAACGGTGCAGCGGGGCGTTAGTCACAGGCTCCTGCGTTTGCGCCCACATCCTCCCGGGAACGGTCTTGAGCATCTGCCTGTGCCTGTGCCAGCCTCTGTGCTGGAGAGATACTATTAAAGAAGGCAAAGAAGGCACGGCCTGGCCACACCAACACCTGCACCTGAAGTAAGCAGGTGACGTCGGTGGAGTTCAAAGACCATCGCCAGGGAGAACCGTGGCGCTAAGGCAGCGCACAGCACCTAACCCACTGGGGTCGGGGCAAGGGGGTATCCAGGCGGCTCCCAGGAGGAGGCAGAATGTGGTTGAACTTGCCTGAAGAATTGGGGGGGATGACTTAACAAGGAAGGTGGGCCTAGGTGTGAACAAAGCGACAGAATCAGCCCTCTGGGTCCCAGGGGGAGCGTGCTCCCCAAGGCTGGGCTGCTGCAGTGGTGGAGAAGAGATGGGTCCAGGGTAGAAGGAAGGAGGAGGAAGAACAAAGGCAGGTGGGATGCACGGGTTCGTCAGGCCCTGCGGCGTGTGGGAGCGTTGGGCCATGTGCTGGGCAGCTGGGGCTGATCTGACCGAGCTGCTTCCTACTGTGGAAAGAACTGTGCCGCAGACGAGGGGGTTGAAGGAGGAACAAAGGCAGGAAGGAGTCGGTTCTCTCCTCGGGTGAGTGACCCAGCTGGCTGAGAACAGGGGAGTAGCAGCCAGTTACGGAGGGTCTGCTCCTGGGTATAAAGGACAGAAGTCTGCCTCTCAGGACAGAAAGAGTGGCCCAGGGTGACACCAGGTTTCTACCTGAGCCGCTGGGCAGGTGGTCAGGTATTAACAGAACTAAGGTCACAAGGTGAGGGACAACTTTGCGAGGGGAGGTGATGGTTTCTGTTTGGATTCTCTGCTGGCGTCACAGACCACTGGTCTGTCTCCCAGCCCATCCTCTCCTCCCTTATTAGAAGAGGACCCTGTGGCCAGGCACATCCCACCCAGAATAGAGACATATCGCAGCATCCACAGAGCTGGGGGCAGCCAGCTGAGTACTTGTGTGTACACCGTCAGTGCGTGGAGCCCCATACAGGTGCCCTGGGGACTTGTGTGCTTCCATTCTGGAATCACAGGGGTAAGAAAATAATAGAAGTGACAGTCCATGGAGTCCAGGGTGGAGAGGAAGGAAGGAAGGGAAGGGGAGAGGGAAGAACAGCAGTAGTCAGGTTTTTTAAAAAGTCCAACAGAAGAGTTTTATGCTTAATGGTTCCCAAATAGAGGGAGATCTTACCTGCCAGGGAGCACCGGGTGATGCTTGCAGGCAGTCTGAGATTTCACTGCCTTTCCGACAGACGCAGTTTATATTCAGCTCCCTCAACAAAGGAATGTGCGGCTCCAAATGCCAACAGTCTGAAGGTAAGAACCCAGGATTTAGAGACAGGCAGACGTGCCAACCGTGTACAGTGAGGCTGCATGGCGTGAGGGACTGGCAAGGACCGTGGTAAGCTGTACAGTATGTGACTGATCGGAAGGGGTTCACGTGCTTTAAACACACACACACCGAGCAGAGCGTCTGCCTGGTCAGGCTCAGCACACAGGCGTCCTGCACTTAAAATTGTGATAAGTCTGAAGAACTTACACTCTTGGAGTAAATAAATGAATAAGGGAACACACCCAATCACGGTGTATGATCTAAACTCGAGTTATTGTCACATGAACCTTGCAGGAAAATCTGTTACACGATGTTTTATTTCTTAAATCATATAAACTCCCAGCCGCGATTTACTTTGTCAGGTCATGGGGCAAATGAATTCTCATTTGTAGTTTTTATTTGATGCAGTTTTTCTCTGAAAACAAAACTGTAAGTGAAACTTACAAGTTCAAGTCTCTGAAAGAAAATCTGCATTCTGATTACTAAGAATGTGTTTCCTAAAGGCGTGGATAAAGCTTAAAAAATGTGTGCCAACAATATCATTGCATACATCAGGTGTGTAGAAAGTTGACAGTCAAGAAAACTGTAATGGAAGGGCACCTTTATTTTTGAGCTTAAGCCAGGGTCACATCATATGAGTTAACATTTAATAAAATTCCACAAATGTGACGGCCCATCAGGTTTTCTCTGCAGGACCTGCTGTGCGATTCAATGCTTGCATCTTTAATTTTTTCTGAGGAAGCTTGATTAGCAGAGTGAGAATTAGCACAGCTCTGCAGCCTCTTTGCTCATTTGTGAGTCTTTCCTTGAAAAGATCTAGTTATGCAGCAATCGTGGGTACATCGCTTGGTATCAACTGCATCAGTCTCGAGGGGACAATATGTTTTTGAGGGTAGGCACAATATTTAAAGGGTGTTCTCTGCTGGGTTGTGTCTTTGGAGCCTTTTCTCAGGAAGCTGCCATAGGATCTTTACTTTATCAGGACAAATACGCAGCCCCCCAGCTGTGCATTCACAGCAGAAAGTGCACAGGCCCATTCCGGACTCTGTTGTGTGTTCCCCAAAGAGATGCAAAGCAGATTCTTCCCGAGCCCTTCCCAGTTCACTGTGTTTTCAAAGAAAGCCTTCTGAGGCTTGCTGCAATTTGCCCCGTTCCTGACTCTCGCCCAGGGCGTGCTTCCAGCCTGACTTCAGTTCGGCTTGGCTTTGTGGGAAGAGGCTGAGAGGTTGTCAGCAGCATAGGAGATCTGTGGTCCTCAGCCCAAGAGCAGTTGTATTTTGGGGTTCAAATCTCTGGGTTGAACACAGTTAAAGAAAAGGACCATTCTGCTTACCAAAGGGAAAAGACAGCTTCCATCACACCCGAGACACTGCAGTGTGAACAGCCCTGCTCCGATCATAGCTGAAACCTTCTTCTTTATTCTGGCAACGACTACGTACTGTCTCTGCCCTGGATGCCACTTAGCAAAATGGTGAAGAGCAGCTGACCACTAACTACCCCTGGGGGTTCAAACCGACTCAGCAAGTCATGCACCCTGCTCGGTCTTCACTTTCCTTCTTCATAGAAATGAGGGAAGTAAGAACACATACGTTGCTGGATTGTTAACAGAATTCAGTGAGATGCTACTTATAAGTTGCTTAGACCTAGGACTGCTACGTGGAGCAGGTAGTCAATAAATGTTTGTTGAATAGAAGAATCTTGAATTAAAAGCACAGCATCTGCCTCCAAGTACAGCAGCTGAGTTGTCCCCAAAACAATAGGAAGCGGCTCACATTCGTCTGTGAGGATGGTCTGCTGGTGTCTGTTCAACAATCCTGGATTCCACACATGTGTTTAGAGCTTCCCGGAGCAGTCCTACTTAAGGGCCTGACTGTCCCCCTCCTCCCCAGCACCCTGTGCCTCCTTCCATGGCCTGCCCTCGCTCCTCCGTGCTTCTCTCACCCCAACATCATTTGTAAGTCGAGCTTCCCGGCTTGGCAGAGCAGCCCATGCAGATGAGAACCCCGAGCCTCTCAACGGTTAGGGGAAGCCAGCCCGGTCTCACCACCACCAGGCAGGATGCTGGTTAGGGGAAGCCTGCCCGGTCTCACCACCACCAGGTCTCTCCACCACCAGGCGGGGTGCTGGTTGGGGGGAGCCAGCCCGGTCTCATCACCAGGGCAGGGTGCTGGTTACGGGGAGCCAGCCTGGTCTCACCACCACCAGGTGGGGTGCTGGTTAGGGAGAGCCAGCCCAGTCTTACCACTGCCAGGCAGGGTGCTGGTTACGGGGAGCCAGCCTGGTCTTACCACTATCAGGCGGGGTGCTGGTTAGGGAGAGGCAGCCCAGTCTTACCACTACCAGGCGGGGTGCTAGTTAGGGGGAGCCAGCCCGGTCTCACCACCACCAGGCAGGGTGCTTGTTACGGGGAGCCAGCCCAGTCTTACCACTACCAGGCAGGGTGCTGGTTAGTGGGAGCCGGCCCGGTCTCACCACCACCAGGCGGGATGCTGGACTCCACACTCCTCTGGGCACACCATGGTGCTCTCCCTGTGTTTTTCATGGGAGTCCCACTGAGATTAGGATGGTGACACTGTGCTGCCAACATTCTTACAGATGGGGACACCAGCTTGCTGATTCTATACCCTACTTTTGCATCCAGTGGGAAGTCCGACTTTGCTGGAGAAACATGTATAGGCAATTCGGGAGAATATAGATAATTAGTATGTAGGATGACACCTGCTCCTGGGAAGAATGGATAAATTCTCATGACTTCAGCGTTTAGTTAGAGAAAATCTCTTAGAAAAGTAACGAAGTGTGGTATACGTATGCCATGGAATACTATTCAGCCATATAGAAGATGGAGACTTGACATCTCTTGTAGTAACCTGGATGGAGTTGGAACACATTCTTCTTAGTAAAGTATCACAAGAATGAGAAGCAAGAATCCAATGTACTCAGTACTAATATAAAGCCAGTAGATGATTTAATGCTTGCCGACATAAGAGAAAAACTCAGATCAATTCAAGGGGGCGCGGGGGAATGAGGGAGCAGAGGGGTGGAGGAGGGAGAGGGGTGGGTGTGCTCCCACTCAGAGGGCACAATATTAGGGCGTATGGCACACTTCTTGGGGGCGGGGCACCATTAGAAGAGGGACTCTACCTAACAAATACAAACACTGTAACCTAATTTGTTCCCTAAAATTAACCTGAAACAATAATTAAAATTTAAAAAAAGAAAAGTAATCCTGGTTTTTATTGATGAAGAAGAAATGCGAGTGAGTACAGGAATGTCCCCATACTTGGTGCAATCATTCCTGCACCATGTAACTCCTACCTGACTTCAAGCAACTGCAGTGCCTTAGCCCAACCTCTTCTTCCATGGACTGCAAAGTAGACCACGTAGGGGTTAACAGTGTGGGCTTCAAGGAGACGAGGACCCTGCCCTGTACACTTTGCCCAGGCCGTGTGGCCTTGCCAGGTCTCAGCCTCTCCTGCCCTCACGGAGGTAGAAGAATCAGTGCTTCACAGAAGGGCTTTCCAGGGCTTTATGTTGAAGGCACAGCTGACAGGGGAAAGGATCCCTGCCTGAGCAAGTGAGCACAACCTCCCCACGTCAGAATAGCTGTGAAAATTCTGTGCAAACAAGGACCGAGGACATGGCTTGGTATGCACACCGTTGTGCAGAGTCTTATCTGTCCCCATAGCTGGGGTGTGCTCAGTAAGAATTGCCCCCAGATCAAAGTGGCTGGCAGCAGTAATGGTGTCTCACTTGTATTTGCTCCATGGGAGTAGATTGCCCCTTTGCACCAGGCACAGGCCCCAGGCCTGCTGAATCATTATTGGACACACTGTTGGTTCCAAAGAGAAGGAAAACAAAAGCCTGGCGAGCTCCGCACAGGCTCCGAAAGCCTAAAGCAATATCGCTACTGCTCACATTTCACACAGCCAAGTCTGTGGTCAGTGGGACGAGGGAGGACGGGTCAGCACACAGGGCAGAGCACTACCGCAGCCTCCGGCAAGTGCTACGCGTACAGGGCTGGAACACGTCTGTCCCCTGTGGCCTGTAGTGAGTTGCATTGAGGACTTACATTCAAATTCACAATGTTCAGTTTTGCTTCCTGGAACTTCTCATCACACTGATGCCGCCTGCTGCTACTTTTTATTCCTTCTTATCATCTGTCAATGGCATTATTAGCATCTCCAGCTGTTGTTCTTCTCAGCAGAAATCCAAGGCTGGTGTCACTTTCATGTTTGGGGTTTGGGGCTCTCATGCAGCACAGTCTTCTCCCCACAGTGCTCCTCAAGCAGCATCGCCTGCTGCAGGTGGACAGTGTCCCCTGCCTGTGGACGGGTGATCTCAGAGAGGGAGACCAGAACAGAGGTGACGTCCCTCTGGAGCGTTTTACATTTTTACGTCATGGTGTGTGAGTGTAGGTCTTGTTTATATGATGAGATTGCTCTTTGGGCGATTTATCAATCCCCGTGTTAGGTTGTGTTGTGCTCAGACTTTGTGGGTGCCCAGCCTGGGACCCCTGCTGCCTTCTGCCCCGAGTGCTGGTGTGTAGCTGGGTGCCCTGACGCCTGCTTTGGGGAGCACAGCTGCAGCTCTTATCTGAAGGCCTCCACCATCTCCCACCAAGGACTGAGTAATTTCCTACCTTTTGAGTGATTTCCGTTTCCCTAGAGGCTCTATTTTAGAGAATTGAATTGACAGTTGATGGTAAACAGTTCAAGTTTAGAAATACCAATTTACTGTCATCAGTGACTGCAGACATAATTCATAATTTGACTTGATTAGCACTTTCTTCTCTAACTTCTGTTAACTGGAGGGTGATTGAATGCAAGTGATAATTTCATTTCTTCCAGATTCTTTTAATAGTGTGCCCTCTGAAAGTGTGGCTGGTTATCTCCTTAGACTTACACATCTGAGTGAGCAGAAGGAGCAGCCAGTGGCCGTGAATTTGGAAGGCATAGGTTTTGCCCAGTCTTGACACTTTCCAGGGGACAGCTACCTCACTTCACTTCCTCTGAGCCATGTCTCTGTCTGATCTGCCTTTTATTGGGCAAATGTTTAAATTTAAATGAAATTGTATGTGACCAGTGTTTGTCAAATGAGAAAACAAAATTTGATGCAATGAAAGGGCTTACGGTTTTGTGAAAGGGAACCATGATTTGCTAAAGGGCCTATTGATTTTAATTTCACACAGTGTTCCAGTTTTCCAGACTGTGAAATAAGCACACAGCCATCCCCTTGGCACACATGTTCAGAAGTGCTGGCCATAAACGTCACACCTCAGAAATGTCAGCGCCTTCTCCATCCTCCTCTTAGGCATTAAAGTTACTCTGCCAGAACCAGCACTGTCTCAGCCTCCCCTCTGTGTGTTCTGGACCGCAGGTGGTCTCTCCTTTCCCACATTCTTCTGGACTTAGAATTGTTGCCACCGTGTGGGGATTCCAGTACTTAGGTTCATTTTTTAATTTTAGAATATTATGAGGGTACAGAGGTTTTCCTTATATAAATTGTTTTTGTACAAATTGAGTCAAAGTTATAAGTGTGCCCATCACCCAGAAAGTGTGCATTATACCTACGAGGTGTGAGTTTAGCTCTCCTCTCCATCCCCTCCTACCTGCTTGGTTCCCAGTGTTATTTCTGTATGTACACTGTATGTAAGTGTTGATTAATTAGCTCCTATGTAATACTCGGTAAATGTGGGGTTTATGTTTCCATACTTGTGACACTTCACTTGGAAGAAATGGTCTCCAGTCCTATCCAGGTTAACACAAGAGGTATTAGTTCACCATTTTTTGTGGCTGAACAGTAGTCCACATTTTATTAATCCATTCGGGAATTAATGGGCACTTGGGTTGTTTCCACACCTTTCCAACTGTGAATTGTACTATGACAAACATTCAAATGCAAGTGTCTTTATGATAAAATGGCCTTTCTTTCTTTGAATAAATACCAGGTAGTGGGATTGCTGAATCAAATGACAGGTGCACTTTTAGTTCTTGGCACTATCTCCATACCACTTTCCATAGAGGTGGCGCTCATTTGCAGTCCCCCCAGCAGTGCAAGTGCTTCTTTCTCTCTGCATCCTCTCCAGCATTTGTTGTTTGGGAACATTTTGATGTGAAGCATTCACACTGGAGTTGGGTAACACCTCATTGTGGTTGTTATTTGCATCTTATTATTACAGACATTGAGCATGTTTTCATGGTTAGTTAGCCTTCTACCTTCTTTTGAAGAGTTTCTGTTCATGTCTTTTCCCACGTAGTAATGGGGTTGTTTGGTTTTCTCTTGCTAATTTGCTTGAGTTCTTTGTAGATTCTTGTTATCAGCCCTTTTCTTGGATGTATAACATGTGAATATTTTATCCCATTCTGATGTTGTCTATTCACTCTATTGATTCTTACTTTGGATGTGCAGAAGCTTTTTAATTTGATGAGGTCCCATTTATTTATTTTTGTTGTTGCTATGATTGCTTTGGGAAGCATCTTTATAAATTCTTTGCCTAGGCTAATATTTATAAGAGTTTTCTGAACACTTTCTTCTAGAATTCTTATAATATCATGTCTTATGTTTAAATCTGTTATTCACCATGTATTAATTTATGTGAGTGGGGATAGATGTGGCTGCTGTTCCAGTCTTTTATATGTGGCTGTTCAGTATTCCCAGCACCGTTTACTAAATAGGATTTTTTTTCCTCAGTGCGTGTTTTTGTCTGCTTTGTCAAAGATAGATGGCAATATGAGGATGGTTTTATGTATAGGTTCTCTGTTCTGATCTATTGATCTATATCTGTGTTCTAGTCCCAGAAATATGCTATTTTGGTTACTCAAGCCTTGCAGTATAGCTTGAAGCTGGTAAAGTGATACCTCCCCATTTGTTCTTTTTGCTTAAGATTGTTTTGACTATATAGGGTATTTTCTGGTTCCATAAGAAGCATAGAATTATTTTTCTTAGATCTACAAAAAATGACAATGATATTTTGATGGGGTTGCATTGAATCTGTAAATCACTTTGAGCAGTGTAGGCATTTTAACAATGCTGATTCTGCTAACCCATGAGTGTCATGTTTTTTCCATTTGTTTATATCCTCTGTGATTTCCTGCCTCAGTGTTTTGTAGTTCTACTTCTATAAGTCTTTCACTTGCTTGGTTAAATATATTCCTAAGTATTTTATTTTATTTGTTGGTGTTGTGAAAGACAGTGAGTCTTTGATCTGATTCTCAGAGTGACTGTTGCTGGCATACAGGAATGCTACTGATTTGTGTACGTTGATTTTATAGCCTGAGTCTTTGATGAATTTATTTATCAATTCCAGGAGTCCCTTGGCAGAATCTTTTGGGTTTTCTAGATATAAGATCATATTATCAGCAAAGAACAAGAGTTGACCTCTTCTTTCCCCCATTTGGATACCCTTGATTTCCTTCTCTTGCCCAATTGCTCTGGATGTGACTTCTAGCACTGTGCTGAATAGAAGTGGTGACTGTGACAACCTTGTCAAAACTATACCTGACCTGCAGGAAATACTCAGATCTCCATTATGTGGAGATCAGCATGAGAGACACTCACCAGGGTAAGACTATCCAAATGCTAAAGTCCAGCACCACAATGGCTCCAGAGGTAAAGCAAAGCAAAAAATTCTACACAACAGGATGAACACTTACTTATTCTTTCAATAAGTGTGAATGGCTTGAACTCCACACTGAAGAGGTGTAGGCTGGCTGAATGGGTAATATAAATGCAAAACATGTATCTCTTATCTCCCAGGAAACACATCTAATCCACGAGGACTCATTAGATTCAAAGACTCAAAGTAAACAGATGGAAAACAATATGCTGTGCAAATGGAAACCAAAAGAAAGCCAGTGTAGCCATTCTCATATCGGATGGCATAGACTTCAAATCAACAAAAGTATAGAAAGACAGAGATGGCATTATATAATGGTGAAGGGAACAATTCAACAAGAAGAAATAAGAATCCTAAATATCTAGGCACCTAACACAGGTGCTTCCACATTCATAAAGAAAATCCTGTTTGATCTAAACAGAATAATAGAAGGCAGCATTGTAATAGCTGGAGACTTCAGCATCCCACTGGCAGAACAGGTTCTTCTCTCTGTGTGATGTTAGCAGTTAGGTGTCCACATCAGGATGTTGTCATCTCTGAAACAGTGGGAGGTAAATTTTAGAAAGGATCATCCATGGTTTCAAAAAGTTCTGGAATCTTACATGAACATGATGGTCTTCAGCTCACCTCATCCAATAGACATTATCTAGACAATGGGCCTCAAAAGCCAACATGATTTTGTTGTAGAAGAGAAAGGGCCAGAACCTCCAAAGGGCTGGTACTCTCCATCGTGTGAAAATATGTTTGTCAGCATTTTCCTTTTGTAAAAGTCAAAGAAAGATGAAGCAAGACCTTTCAAATAATATGAGTATTTCAACTGATTGCTATGAAGCAAAAATCTTTCAGAAGGACCTAAGAGAAACATGCTAAATGTTATTTTAAGTGTTGTAAACAACAATAGGAGAAGTAGTTATGAGAATACAACTTGAGGGCGGCACCTGTGGCTCAGTGAGGAAGGCGCCAGCCCCATATGCTGGAGGTGATGGGTTCAAACCCAGCCCTGGCCAAAAAACTGCAAAATAAAAAAAAAGAAAATGCCTCTCACTTTCTGAGCCCCAGTTCCCCATTAGATAAATGAGGAGGTTAGACTACATAGTGTTTTATAAAAAAAAAAAAAAAAGAATACAACTTGAGATGGCCTGGTGATGGAGGCTGACACTGGTGGAGGACGCTTGTTCTCTGTCACTTGCAGACATGAAGATGGCTTTGAGAGACAGTGTGGCTGGTAGGAGCTGGGGAGGGTGCTGATGGTCGATATATTCTCTTCATGTCCCAGAAGATCCAGCCTTTCATTTTGAACAGACATCTAACTTTTTGTTACTGCAGGACAATATCAAGCGACACCATCTGTCTCTTGAGTACGTGGATGATGGATGCGGTTGTAACCCAGTGGCTGCCGAGGGACCAGGTGTTTCTCTGCTCTAATAGCTGCTTTCTTTGGGGAAGAGGAAAATTTATAACATCCTTGCTGTTTATCATATTGACTTGGCATCCCAATGTGATCAAATTACACTGAAAACCAAAAATTAAACAGAGATGAAAATTTTGAAGGGAAAAAATTTTAAATTATTATAAAGGGACTGTTTCATTGTTATCCTCCCTTTTGAATAGTAAAGCAGTTTTAAATATTTCTTACATTATGGTTTATTGAAAGGACAGAGTATAATATGCCTTACTATATTTCTTACCTCAATATTTATGTACAAATCCTCTTTGCGTAAATTGGACTCTTCTATCAACCTAAATTGTCTGAAAAATAAAATACTGTTATAATATCTGGTTGGCTTTATTATATTAGAAACACTTAAGAGCGCACAGTATCCTGAATTTTGATCAATAGTATATTGAAATCCACTAAATTAACTCTGTAGCTCTTATATAAGGCACGTTTTAAAAGAACAAGCTCTAGGAAAAACTTTATTGCTTATGAATAATAATTGGAGATTTGATAAAGAGATCTGTTAAATGGAAATCAAGGCTCAGTTATTAGTCAGATAATCTTTGAATATGCCAAAATTAGCGAAATTCTCCATAGTTACACAAGCTTTGCTAGCAAGAGAAAAAGTAATAATGGTATGCATTGATCATTTTAATGACAACTTGGTTTTCTAAAAGTATCATTAAGGAATTTGTCCAGTGTACTTGGGAATATAATATAGCTAAGTTAGACCCAGTATATTAAACATTTAAGTTTGTGTGTTGTTGCTTTCAGGTAAGTTGCCGGGGCACATACCTACATTAGCAAAATTTTAAAATAATAATGACAAAATTTAATTTTGTTAGATTTTGAATTGGGTTGAAATTTATCATGACATTTATCATGAAATGTATCACTTATCAAGCTTCATGATAAATGATGAATTTTCTTCTAGATCAGAATATTTTAAAGGGGGAGAAAGACAAATGTAAAAGAAAGTGTCTTGATGGACGCCTTTTGAGCTCAGGCTTTTATTTGAGGCTCATCACATTGCCTAACACCATGACCCCTAAGAGGGCAGGAATGCACCCCAAAGCTCGGCCCCGTGGGTGAGCTCTCAGCAGGTATGGCACTGTCCCCCACCCACTGGTGCTATCAGAATCAAGTGATAATGGGAATCCTTGAGTTCTTTTATTTGGCTGGTTAGCCAATAAGATTTTTATTTCAGTCTAAATTCACCCAGATTCTTTAGCACTTACAACAAAACAGAAAATTTTGTTTCGTACAACATATGAAGATTATTTTTCACATCACTTAGTAGAAGGCAGCCATCCTTCTACATTTGGGTCTAAAATTATAATTTACCCTCAGGGGAGTGGAAGAGAATTACTGTATTGGAGTCTCCTTATTTGATAGCAGAATCTGTATGTTTCAGGAAGGACTGGCTCTGTGTTCTTTGGGCTTGGTATAATCTTGGTACAGAGCATAGGAGAGAAGGTGCTTAGACATACCAGTCAGGGTCACCCAGAACAGAACCTAGACAAGCATCTGGACATAGTCACTGAGCTGCAATGTGGTTCTAGGCAGCAGGAGAGAAGCCAGGTAAGGAAAGGGCGGGGTGGCCTCAGTCTCAATTCTGCCCAGCCCCTCTGAGGGATGTTGGTGCACAGCAGCCATACAGCAACCTGCTCATTTATCCACCATCACCCTCCTCATTAGCTGGAGACAAGAAACTGTACGTTCAAAATTAGATAATCTCTAGTGATCTCTAAAGGAGGCAGAGAGAATATGGGTAGGAGACAGACAACTTCAGCTATAAGAAGCACAGCCAGAAACAAATGCGGACATTGGAAAAGTCTGCCGACTGATGAAGTCCAGCAGAAGCTGCCCTGAATACACACACACACACACACACGCACACACACAGGTTATCATCATGAAATCATATTGCAGAGCTTGTACACTGAGCACCTGTGGCCAGGAGCATTTTATTAACATTCATTCCTAGCCCTTGACTCACCACCATCTGAAAGAGTACAAAATGGCTTTTAATCTAATTAAGCTGATCATGGGCCACCTCTGTAGACACATAGATTCCATTAGGGTTTTCTAAATAGATAGCCTAGACCCAGACTCATAATTTTTTTTTTTTTTTTTGAGACAGAGCCTCAAGCTGTCACCCTGGATGGAGTGTTGTGGCATCAGAGCTCACAGCAACCTCCAGTTCCTGGACTCAAGCGAGTCTCTTGCCTCTGCCTCCCAAGTAGCTGGGACTACAGGCACCCGCCACAACGCCCGGCCATTTTTGGTTGCAGCCGTCATTGTTGTTTGGTGGGCTGGGCTGGATTCAAACCCGCCAGCTCAGGAGTACGTGGCTGGCACCTTAGCCCGTTGAGCCACAGGCGCCAAGCCCAGACTCATAATTTTTTTATGTTCTGCATGTTAATATATTCCTTACCACTGGTTTAGAAGTTAATGAAATATATTTGCAAGAGCTACTTGCTTTGATTATGACCACAATTCAGGGGGAAGCCTTAGAGCAACATGCATCTTCTGCTCCCACCAGGGGCTGCTCGGTTCCTGCCTGAGGATGTGACCAGGCAGGTCTGATGTTCGTGGATGGAATTGTCACACTTTCCTCACTAGCTCTTGTCTATTTGTCTGAACAGACTTTGGACATTAGAACCACTTTGTATGTAATATTTTGGCCATGACCCCAGTTATCCTGTGTATTGCTTAATAAACAGAAAACCACAGCAGTGACTGCCTACAGAGTGCCTCTCCCTGGGGCAAGCTCGGTACTCCTGGAAATGTAGTTAGCTGGGGGCAGCATTAGCATAACTCAGTTCCTAAACTTTAAGGAACTATTTCTGTCTGCTAAATGCTTCCTGGGTTACATCATGAATTTGATTACCTTTACACTACCCAAGGTCTCGCCATCTTGTAGGTCATAGAGGCCGAAAGATAGAGGATTGAACACAAGTGGCAAATGTATGCACTTTGCAGATGGGTAGCAAAAGATGAGTAGATGATGGTATCATTCTTTACATAAAGATGACAGAAGCTGATAATTAAAGTGCCATTTATTTGCAATAAATCACAGGAGGGAGGGAACAGGCTTGTAGAGACACCCTTGTACCATCAGCCACATAGATGGAGCTCTCCATTTGTCAAGTTTATTTAAAAATTTTTAAATACAAACATGAATTTTTCATGGCATTTGCAGTTTCTTGGTTTCCTGGGTTGCAAGTGGCTCCATTTCTCTAGGTCCACGTATTTCTTTAATAAACAAAAATATTACTTGTTTTCCTGTTCCAGTGTTGAACTCAGTATTTTCCATCCTCGTATCAATTGTATTGACTCTCCTGCCCCTGGTTTCATGCTGAGGATACAATGTTCCTGCTCTGAAAAGAGTTTACTTCAGTCCACAGTTTGAACTCACTAACATGATGCTATTGTATTAGGAGAGAATTAGAGAATTTGGGGAATAGCAGAAGGGAGGTGGTGCTCACAGTAGAAGTCGAGTCAAGTGCTCACTAACCGTTTTCCAGCCTGGAGACACTCTTCACACCCTCTTTGTCCTTGGGCAACACCCGCCCCTACAGAGCTGGGCTCTCTCCTCTCTCTGCAAGAGCTTTTCCCTACTCTGCTCCATTCCCTTAGTCCACGCCCAGGGTGTGACCGTCCACCAGAGAGAAAACCCAAAGCAACAACTACTTTATGTTGCAGAACAGTTAAATTCTCCTTTGTGTGAACATCACCAATCCACAATTTTCCTTAGTCAATTAATTGGCATATTTAGTACATTAATGTTTAATGTAATAAACACAGATAGAGTGGGCTAATAGCTGCCAGTTCATGATTTGTTTTCCATGGGTACCACCTGTTTTAAGTTTTCTTTGTTTCTTCTCTATTGACTTGTTTTAGATTAATTAAGGATTTTCTTCCATTTTTACTGTCAGCTTGTTAGTCATATATTCATTATTTTGTTACTATTGTGGAAATTGCATCCTCAATAGTAATCATATATGAATTGCTGTTTTCGCCACTTCCCAAGCAGGTGTAAGACCTCAGAGTACTTTAACTGCAGTCTCCTATGTTTCAGCTTTGGTGTTAATATCCTTGTGCATACAAACTTCTGTTGTACTTTAGTTTATACAAGGCATCCTCAATATTTTGTATAATCAATATTAATTTACATTTTTCAATGTGTACATTTGGATATTTAATTTATTAAAAATTTGTGATTGCTGTGAGGTAAGAACAATGTAACCTAATCATTTGTACTCGTGTATTAATCAGAAACTTAAAAAAGCATGTGATTTCCCCATTCAAATTGAAATATCAAGGGAAATTTAACAAAAAGTAAACAAGAAACTTATTAAATTAAAGCAATTTTCTTAATTTCTTAAGTACCAACAAAATTGTTTGACACGTCAGTATTAGCACCTGTGACAAGTGTCAGCATCCCTGCCCTCCATCTAACTGCCTCTTGTAGCCTCTATCTCAAGAAAGTTGGTGGTACTGTAATGGAGAGGCTGCTATTTTGATTCCACTGTTTCATGTGAATAGAGCTCCTGGGAGGAGGTGGCACATAGCAGCTGCTCCTCAGCTTTAGTTGCTCTTCTGTTTTCCCAGAGGGTCAGGTATTAGACTTCTTCCAAACACCAGCCAGTCCTTCCAGCATCTTCTGACAGCAAGTGCATTGACTGTGAACGTTATGTACCAGAGACTCTGTGTCAGTCTCTCTGCATTGACTATTAGTGCTTATGAAAGGGCCTGGCATGTACTTGGCAAAGATATGGGGACATTTTCTGGATAGGTGAATAAATGAATGAGTGAAGAAATGATCCACACTCAGTTATTCCAGCTCATAAAGAAACATTCCTTTCTATGCATTGAGGGCCCTCTATGGACATGCACTGGGTTTTCACTGACTTTGACCCAGTCTTTCCCTGGAGCAGAGAAAGGGTCCTCCCTCCTCACCAAAAAGAAGCCTGGCCTGCCCTCAGCAGTGGACATTCTCAATAGCCACCAAAGTCATGTGCACTGGGTGTGGACCTGAGAAACGGTCGCCCAGCCCTGTGAGCCTGGAAGCAAATCCTCACTTCCCTTGGGCCCTTATATTCTCTCATCAGTTTCTCCAAAAAGAAGAAAAAAAAAGAAAGAGAGAGAGTGTAAGGGACAAAGTGGTAGATAAAGTGTTTGATTAAACAAATATTATTCATCAACGCTGAATACCAATTGCTAAACTTCACAATACCTAAAGAATATGATGTCTTTTACAATATATTAGCATTAAAAATACTCAGGGGTGAATGTAAATTTTCAAAGATTGCCATTCCATGATACTTTTCCTCAGAGAAACATTATGTGTTTTCCTTAAAGAAAATGGAAAGATGCCACGCTATCTAAATAAGATTATATTAAAATGAGTACAATATTGTGTGCTAACATTTGTTATTTACCAGTTCCCCTGGATTTATAGACAAAATTTATACACAGAAGGCTCATGTGTTATCACGTTTGGTGTTCCATCTGTAGTGTCTTATAAATGACATTTACAGAAGCTAACATTTTTAACTTCATTTTTATAATAGTTTAGAATCACTAAAGGGAATTGGGTGTTCATCATAGAAGAAATGAAATTCTTGAAAATATTTGACTATCTCTCTTAGGAAATGTAGAGTATTGCTTGACTTTCTAAAGTGCAATAAAGCTTGTACTTTATCTTTGAAATGAACAAGTAGGTGGAAATTAGTATTTTCCATCTTAGACTGACCACTGGTTTCAGGAACTTTAATATTATTTCTGCCTCACTACTTCAAAATCAAAATGGATCAATATTATCCTTGGGGAAATAACTTTGCCTTCCTTTATTTTCTATGCTGAAGAACATATACTTAGAACTCAATAAATAATAAATAATATAATAGTACAGTATGATCTTAGAAAATCTGATCTTTTTTTCCAGTATGTACTTGTAGAATCTGTATTTTAACTTGTCAGAGAGAATCCCCAAACTGGCCCCACTCTCCCTCAGTGAAGGGCTTGGGCGTTCTGTGGCCATTGCCTGCGTTGTCTGAGAGATCATAACCGGTGCCTTCCCACCTGTTGTCTGAGAGATCGTAACCAGTGCCTCCCCACCTGTTGTCTGAGAGATCGTAACTGGTACCTCCCCACCTGTTGTCTGAGAGATCGTAACCAGTGCCTCCCCACCTGTTGTCTGAGAGATCGTAACTGGTGCCTCCCCACCTGTTGTCTGAGAGATCGTAACTGGTACCTCCCCACCTGCTGTCTGAGAGATCGTAACTGGTGCCTCCCCACCTTGCTGTCTGAGAGATCATAACCAGTGCCTTCCCACCTGTTGTCTGAGAGATCGTAACCAGTGCCTCCCCACCTGTTGTCTGAGAGATCGTAACTGGTGCCTCC
>CAUYRH010045312.1:0-31804 GCA_963574655.1 Perodicticus potto
AAAGTAATGAGAAAGTCTCTTGAATGTTATTGCAATCAGGTTGATGAAAATATCTCTGATTGTATCTGAAGCCCGTACACTGTACCCCATGATTGAATTATTGTACACAGCTATGATTCAATAAAAAAATAAATAAATAAAAAAATAAAGTAAGGGCACTGCTGCACTGGGGTCTCATGCTACTTGGAAATGTCCCAGTGGCCCGAAGAGGAACTTGTAATGAGAAAGATTATACTTTGGGAAGATCACACCCCCAAACAGAAAAGTCAGAATGAGCTGCTTTGCTTTTTAGATAAATATAACCATGACTTCAAATCTAAAGATAAGGAAAACTTTCACAAGTAAAAGTAAACTGACCATAAAATTGCAAATGGCTTTCCCCTGTCTGTGCAACTTTAACACCTACCCGAAACCAGCATGCTGCTTCCTGTCCATGGGGTTGGTTGGCTAAAGGGCAAAAGAGAATCTGTCTGCTTTCCTCTGGCTTCCCACTAACTAAGAGGGCAGAGGGGACACTAGTGCCAACCCCATGCCCGCCTAAGCCTCTGCAGACTCGGTTAGTGGAAGTTTCTAGCACCACTTGATAAGGTGAGGACACTTTGGCTGAAAGGCTTAAGGCAGGCGTGTTGCCTGCAAGGCAAAAAAAAAAAAGGAGGCACCTTATAGAAATGTGCTCTCTCTCTAACTTCACTAAGCTTCACTAAGCAAAATTATCCTTTCATGGTGCTTACCCCATAAAGGCGCCACTGAAGCAGGCCTTTCTCTGTTTCACTGTGATATTTTCCTGGCAATAACCGAGTGCAAAACAGGGAGCTCTCTAAAGATGATTTTCAGGGAAGGAACACTGGATTTATGCTTCCTCCACACCGAATTCATGGGTCAACTATATCAGCTCATAGTTTATATTTTAAAACTCATGAGGCATGTTTGGCTTTCATCAGAAATCAGTATCCTCTTTTTTTTTTTTTGAGACAGAGTCTCACTTTGTCACTCCTGTAGAGTACTCTGGCATCATAGCTCACAGCAACCTCAGACTCCTGGGCTCAAGCAATTCTCTTGCCTCAGCCTCCCTAGTAGCTGGGACTATAGGCACCTGACTCAATGCCCGGCTAGTTTTAGAGACGGGTCTTGCTCTAGCTCAGGCTGGTCTAAAACTCCTGAGCTCAGGCAATCCGCCCTCGGCCTCCCAGAGTGCTAGGATTGCAGGTGTGAGCCACCATGCCCGGCCTCAGTATCCTCTATGAGTGTGTGTAGGGAACAAATGATCCACTTCCGGTTGTCTTTCTTAAGCTGCAGCAAGAATTGTAGCCTCTTCCTGAGGCTTTGAAGTTGTAGAGCTTAGAATTCCTAGGGGCCTGGTGTTAAAAATTAACATTTACATTTAAGTAGCACCCCTTCCTTCCAAACATTTTAGTTTTGAATGAAGACATCATGTCCTGGGTAGGGACCTCCTTGGAAAGGTTGCAGCTGTTTTATTTAAGGGTCTAGCTCAAGCTCAGGAGTATGTGAGACCCTCCCTCTCCCCTTGGTGCTGAGCCCACTGGTCTAGCTTCTTCTCTCTCATTCTGTCTCCAGTTTCTCAAAGTCCTGGAGTTCCTGGGGTGGGGTGGGGAGGGCTTTAGGGGCTTAGCTCTTCCAGAGCCTGAATTAGGAATACACAATTTTAAAGGAGGGCGGGAGCTGGGCCTAACAGTCACAGTGGACACAGGTCTTCACAGATGAGCAGAGGGACCTGAGAGCCAGCGAGGGGACGGATGAGACAGTATCCAGAGCTCATAGCTCTCAAGCCACCATGGCCAAAGTGAGCCAGTAGAGCCACCCTGTGCTCATACTGTGGGGGCCCAGAGGACCATGTTAGCCGTACACAGGCCTGGATTGGGGAAACTCAGTTTGCTGGTAAAGTCCATAAATTATTCCTTGTCTGTTATGCTGGGAAGTCTTACACCTAGTCAGAGAACTTCAAGGTATTAGAAGGCACTTTTCAGACTTTTTAAACCAGAGCTTTCATTTCACAGATGAGAGATGTGTGAGTCCAAGAGGGAAAGAGACTTGTTCAGTTGGCAGTACGCAAAGTTGAGTCTGTTCACGAGCTCTGCCACTAACAGGCGGCGTGACCATGGCCAAGCCACTTTACTTCTGGGCCTTGGTTCCCTTTTCTCTAAAATCAGGAATCTAAGAGTCCCTAGTCAGAGCGCCCTTGGCCAAGTACTGCCGTGCAGCAAATACCTTCATTAGTCTCATCGTTATCACACAGGGCACGCCAGGAGCACCGGGGCCCCCGCTAGGACTCTTGACGCATCCCAATGCTCCTGAATTATTAACCTTTTGGCTTTTCTAAACTCATAGGATCTTAGCTGCAGCACATTTTCACGTGGACACTGTGAAACGACGTTTTAATTACCTGCTTGGATCTGAGCAGCAGACTCACTCCTTCTGGGGCTCATTTTCTTAAATTTCCTCCGAACATCATATCCTCTCCAGGCTAAAAATAGAAAACCACGTGCTGGGAATGACATGAATTTAAGAACGTGCCGGAGAATTGACATAAGCTGTTTCCCCTCCAGTCTATGACCCTCTCCCCCTCCCTTCTACTTTCTCAATGAACAAAAGAAGCAAGGATATGTGAGCCGCGGCGGGGAAAGGGAGACTCTCTGTACTCGCCTTGGCTTCAGAGAGGTTTCTGAGGGTTTGTTTTTTTTTTCAGGCAATGAGTTTCCAGAATACTCTACGTTCCATGGACGAATCTCACGGCACCTCTACCCGAGGTGAGGTGTTTGCCTGTCATTCCAATGCCAAGAAAGCCTTGTCTTCAGGGTTTGGTGATACGGTGCGGTTGAAAGGGGTTTGGAGGGTGGTGGGAAGAACTGGATGGACTAGCCTAACACTCTCATGACAGTTGAAGATGAGAAGGAGGGAGGGCAGGGGAAATATTTTTTTTCTTTTGGGACAGAGTCTCACTTTGTCACCTCTGTAGAGTGCCGTAGCATCATAGCTCACAGCAACCTCAGACTCTTGGGCTCAAGCAATTCTCTTGCCTCAGCCTCCCTAGTAGCTGGGACAACAGGCGCCCACCACAATGCCCGGCTTTTGTGGTTGTTGTTTGTTTTGTTTGATTTAGTAGGCCCAGGCGGAGTTCAAACCCACCAGCCCTGGTGCATGTGGCTGGCGTCCTAACCACTGAGCAACAGGCACCCATCTATGGTCAAGGGAAATATTAATAATAAGTAGCATGACACAAGCGAAACTGCATTTGCAAATTGATGAAGGGGTGCAAGGCAAGAACTAGGGTAAGGGCTAA
Organism: Perodicticus potto; assembly: GCA_963574655.1. Taxonomy (NCBI): domain Eukaryota; kingdom Metazoa; phylum Chordata; class Mammalia; order Primates; family Lorisidae; genus Perodicticus; species Perodicticus potto. The sequence goes on from CAUYRH010045312.1 coordinate 3,299, forward strand.
AATAATGATAATGATCAAACTCTGTGAAGGAGCAGTCTTAGCTAAAATAATAGTAATCAGCCACTGTCTCCGCATTTGCTTGATAATAAACACTATCCCCTTGTTTGCATCTCTATAAAATTGTTACTGCAGAGGACACAGCTGGTAGTTATAAGGATTTTTAACTTTTCTCATAACTTCATCTGTTTGGAACCTAGGGGTAGCTTTGAGATATCTTCCAGGTCCTGCATTCTAGTACACTGGCCAACCATCCAGACCAAGGAATTGATTCCGCTAGTCTTGACTAACCACTTACCCAAGGAACTGCATTCCAGTGGATGGCCTCAGCGCCCCCCCCCCGACAGTGCCCATACCAAGGGACTATGGTTCTGCCCTGAAACCAGCCAATTAACCCAGACTGCCTAATCTCCTGCTCCCAATCTATCTTTAAAACCCTGCCCACCATCCTCAGGGAGGCAGATGTGACAGATGTCTCCTGTCTCCCCTCTGAGCACTTTGCCCAATAAACCCTTTCTCTGTTGTAAAAACCGCGGTCTCTGGACAGTGGCTTCCTCCTGGGCAGGGTGCAGATGAACCTGGCTGGGCTGCCACACTAGCACTTGTGAGTGAACTCTGTACCAGGAGGTATGCTGAGGGAGGGGGAAAGGCAAGGGGGGCAGGTGAAGAGGAGAGAAGAGAGGAAGGCACTCGTTGGGCAGAGAGTGTTAAGTCCTTCAAATTCAGTTCTGGGGCGATTAGGCCACCCGCCAGGAACATAAGTGTCTTTGCTCTTTGTTCCTCCCACCTCAGTCTGAACATCACAACCCTCCAATTCCTCTGGGCAAGCTCAAAAAGTCCAAAATGGGCCAGGCGCGGTGGCTCACACCTATAATCCTAGCACTCTGGGAGGCCGAGGCAGGTGGATCACCTGACCTCATGGGTTCAAGACCAGCCTGAGCAAGAGTGAAACTCTGTCTCTAAAAATAGCTGGGTGTGTGATGGGCACCTGTAGTCCCAGCTACTTGGGAGGCTGAGACAAGAGAATGGCTTGGGCCCAGGAGTTTGAGGTTGCTGTGAGTTGTGAGGCCACAGCACTCTACCAAGGGCAACAAAGTGAGACTCTGTCTCAAAAAAAAAAAAAAGAAAAAGTCCAAAGTGGACTAGGATGCCTTATGATTCTGGGTTATGGGAGCACAAAAGAAATTGTCTGCTCTGTTCAAGATCTGATGCTTTCACAGCCACTTGTCCACAGCACAGGAACTCACACACAAATGGCACATTCATGTGCAAAGAGGCAGGGCTGGGCTGGGCATAGGAGAGAGTCTCGCTGTTTGTTCCTTTGGCTTACAAGTGCCATCTGGGCTAGAAACGCCTTCGGGAAATGGCCTTAGTAACTCCAGCCTGGACATGGACACAAAGTGTCTATCACCTCAGACACTGTGGGGGATGGGGCCCCGTGTCTGTGCCAGTGAGGTTTTTATATCTTTGGTCGGCTCCGACTGCCTCTATCCTGGCACTCATCACAGCGTGTTGCGATGGCTTGTTTTCTTATCCGTGAGGTCAGGAACCACGGTGGTTGGTGGGGCTCAGATAATGTTCTTCAAATGGACAGCACCTGAGTAGCAGCAAATAGCAGGGAAGGGCTTTCTCTAAAGTCCTGTGTCCAGCTAAAGGCTGCACCCTCCAGAAGAGAATCAATCATTGTGAATGGCTTTTCCTTGGAGGAAAATGATACATCCCGCACAAAGGAAGACCAGGGCTGGCGCCACACCCACTGCCCACACGCTGCCCCAGATTATTGTCTGTTTTTTCTGCCATTCATCTATTCTGAAAAATCTTTTTCTCTTCCTCTACTACTTCCCACATCCTCCACTTCCCTCTCCCCTATGAAGAGGGTATTTCAGCTTCAACTTCCCAGCCATTCTTTGAGTTTCACACTCTGTGTGACTCCCGTGTGCTTGGTCATTAGTAAGTTTGTGTGCCTTTTCTGTCTATTGTCAGTTTGTTTCATAGACTGAAATTATCAAACTTCAGGGGCAGGGAAAGACGGTTCCTTTTGTCCCTACCCAGTCTTGCTCATGACTATATTTCAGCACCTAGCACAGGGCCTGGCCTATAGTAGGCACTTAATAAATATTTGCTGGAGAAAGAAGTAAAGGAAGGAAGGAGGGAAGTTTGTAAGGGAAAGGGAAAGAGAAGAAACCACTGAGAAAAGCAACAAGTGAGTACTCCCAGCGTTTACCAAAATGCCAAGACTCAGGGCAGCGTCGGAAGTGACATTTACCTGACTGGATGGCAATGGCCCCCTTCTCTCTCTTCTCTCTGACTCTTTTGTCTCTCCTAGCTGCAAGCCAGCCTTTGGTGTATGCCTGCAGCACGACCACTCTGCCTATGACTTCTTGAAGTAGCAAATTTAATTGCTCAACATGGTAATATTTGAGAAAAACCTGAAAGGAGACATTAGTTTCAGCGTTACCTATGGGCTCCTCAGCAGAAATTCACTCTACTCCAGCATATTCGTCAAGAAAAAATTAAAACTACGACCTAAATAAGCATTAGAGTGATTTTTTTATTCTCATGTTACTGACTTCTTCGGGACAAACACAATTCTCCTCCTAAGGTTAAGCCGATCTTTGATTATCAATGTAAAAAGATGATGAAGTTAGTAGCATTTCAGGGGATCCCAGTGAGCCAGTCTCACGTCAGCCAAGAGTTTTATTCTCAGCTTGAGCTCTTCTCTCTTTCCCCACAGCCACTGATGAAGGTGCAAACCAGCAGGTCAGATGGACCAGTGGCAGTCTAGGAGGACAGGGACCTGGATAATCCGCAGATATCTAATTTCTTTTTTTTTAATTTCAGAATAATATGAGGGCACAAACGATTAGGTTACAATGCTTGCATTTGTTAGGTAAGGTCCCTGTTGCAGTTGTGGCCCTCTCCCCAGTGGTGTGCCATGTACCCCTATGTTGTGCCATTGGGTGCAAGCACACCAATCCCCCTCCCTTCTCCCTGTACCTCCCCACTTCACCCCTTCCCCCAACTTGAATCACGTTTAGTTTTTCTCGTGTATGGGCCTGTATTCATTTGTCTACTGCACTCGTGTTAGTATTACATGTATTGGCTGCTGGCTTTTCCATTCTTTTCGGTTATTTAATTTCTGTTGAGGAGCAGTAGTGTTGTTGTCAACACTCAGGATAAGCTGATTTTGTGAGGCAATCAGGATAGACCATAAAATCTTGGGATCCTAAAGGGATGTGATTTGTCCTCCCAAATGAAACTAATAAGAGTCCACAGTACATAACATAGCATGAGTCTAATGAGAACATGGAAAAGACTAAAAGAAACTCAGCCCTGCCATTAGTATGATTTGTGTATTTACGTGAGATACTAAAATACGTAGTTTTGAAAAAAGGGACATTTTAGAATGAGCTCACAGACTTCATTCTAGAAATGAGCTCACAGACCAAACAGCTCTCAAATAATGTACAGAGCAGGAAGGAAACCTTCCTCATCTTGTCCCTAAGATCCCTGGATGCCTGACTCAAGACCAGCAAAGACCATTGTTAGGGTAGCGTCTTGTCTGCTGAGCCACACAAGTTACAGAGCCATTCGTGCTGCTGATACCACAGACTAGAGACAAAGGCAGGCAGGAGAACATCACAGGTGACGATGTGAACAATAAATAAAGAGCTACCTTTGTCTTTCCCAGCACCCAGTGATCTAATCCAGACTTTTCCAAGATAGCGACACAGCTCTCTTTGCTGGCAAGAGGTGTTTGATGTGCTCTGAATGCCAAGTAGTAATACCTACAAAGTAAAAGAGCAAAAGGAAGCATTTTTAATCATTCGATTCAGTATAGCAGAATTGCTCCAGACCCATTGACGGGCCTTGTTTTTTAATAGTAAATATTTCTCAGGCACCAACAATAGCATACTAGGTAGTAAAAAACACAATCGATCAACTCAGCTCTTATCTATTTTCATATTTTCTACAATGTGTATTCCTCCCTTAATGCTGCTTAGTAATTCATATTCAATGTATACTTGTGTCTTGTGCATGCAAAACCTAATCCTTTTAGAGATCTGAAATTTGGACAGCTTTCCAAATAAAAGTCATAAATTAAAACGCTAGTATTACTATTATTTAATATAAAAATAACTAAAATCCCATTGTACATATGTTGACTCTGCAAAGTCCCATCGGAAGCAATCTGTAGACAGCAGAAGCGATTGTAGCTTATCACTCCTGAGTCTCTCTGCTGAGCTGTCCATCTGACTCGAGGTATGGAAGAGGTGTTTTCTTGAGACAATCGCCAAGACAGTATTTGTTTTTTAAAATTATTTCATATTTGTGAACTTCTAAACTTTCAGATGAAAGAGTATCTGGGTAGATTCAAAGAAGGCCACTGTAGGGGAGGAAAAATACCTTTTTCTCATTCATCCTAGATTCACAACTGAGGCCCCTATAACAAAAGACAGAAGTGTACAAATGTATTTGACATAAGTTATAGGTGACACAGAGGCCTTCACAAGGAAATAAAGACCCAAAGTAACAATTAAACTTGTGCATTTTTATGTCCACTCTGATGAAGAAGTGGATAGTGGTGGAGAAATGGATTGGACAAAGAGTAATAAATGGGAATAAATTTGGGGAATTTAGCAAATCCTGTTTATTCAGATTCTTCTCTGTGTCTGGGTCCTTAGGGATAAGGATGTTCCTTTTCTCTGTCTTAGGGAAGGTACCTCTCACATTAGGGTCTTATGTCCTGCTTCAGGGGAAGGTCAGAAAATCCTTCTTAGCTTTTATGACCAAACTTAGGAGAAAAGAACCAAGGAAGGTGAGCGTCGTGACCTTCTTGCCTCTGTTATTTTCTCAAATGCCAAGGTGCCATATTTTTGGCATAATGTATTCTGAACTCCATCACTACCAAAAGAATTTTTTCTCCCCTTTCCTTTCTTCTCTCTTATTCTCCCTGTTTCTAAAAATATAACTTGTGAGTAGGGTGCTGGTCCCATATACCAAGGGTGGTGGGTTCAAACCCGGCCCCAGCCAAAATGCAACAACAAAAATAAATAAATACATAAACATAAATATAAATATAACTTGTTGAATATGTTACCCTCTTAGGAAATCTCATTTCATTTTTCATTAGAAAACTTCAAGGGTCTTTTCTCTGCTCTTTGTTGCCATCCGTAATTAAATTCAACCCCTTGGAAACTTACAAATAAACTTAATTTGCTTGTCAAAGGGTTTTTCTGCCATTCTGAAGACAAGGCCAATGTGCTATTTTGAAATTACCTTCAAATACATATAAAGCTGTTTTTACTTTTATAAAAAGATCACCACAATATAAAATATATCCCTTCCTCCTGCCAAATATACCCATACTAAACCAAACATACCTGATCAATACGTGAGTCATTTAACTTTAACTTCGTGCTATAAGACTGACTTAAAAGTTAGGATATAATGCTGGATTTGCTGGAAACATTTGCATTCAGAAATCCTGGGACCGTTTCCAAGGCTCTGAGTCTGTTTCCACCGTTGGCAGCACTTGCTGAACCTGAACAGCGGACCAGATGATGCTAGATCATGTGGCCAAACCTAGGAATCTGCTCACAGTAGGTATCTTCCGGAGCTAAGGGAGGAGGGACGGCCAGGAGGTAAAATTAGGCCTTTCTGGGCAGTTCATAGTGTCAGGACAGATCCTTCAGCCCTAGGTTCTCCAAGACTACAGCTTCAGTCATGGTTTCTCTGACTTGGCTTTAAAAGATTGCATCCTGGAGTGTATGGTGATGGTGGGAATAGCTAGAAAATCTTAACATACAATGTGAGTGTCTGTGGGAAAGCTAAAGTACAGGCAGCTTATGTAGAAAAATCAGTGGTAAAACAAGTAATTCCTATACTTTTAGGCCCAGCCATTATTAACATGGCTGTCTTGATTTTAAGCAACCCAGGCCTGCTCATGGTGAATGCTCAATGCTATTGGTGATGCAGTATTTTATTTTATTTTACTTTATTTTTTATTTTTTTTAATTTTTTTTTTTAGAGACAGAGTCTCACTTTATCCTCCTCAGTACAGTGCCATGGAGTCACACAGCTCACAGCAACCTCCAACTCCTGGGCTCAGGTGATTCTCTTTTCTCAGCCTCCCGAGTAACTGGGACTACAGGTGCCTGCCACAACACCCAGCTATTTTTTGTTGCATTTTGGCTGGGTCTGGGTTCGAACCTGCCACCCTCTGTATACGGGGCCAGTGCCCTACCCACTGAGCCACAGGCGCTGCCTATTTTTTACTTTATTTTTTTGAGACAGAGTCTCACTCTGTCACCCTTTAGTAGAGTGCCATGGCTCACAACTCACAGCAACCTCAAACTCTTGGGCTTAAGTGATCCTCTTGCCTTAGCCTCCCAAGTAGCTGGGAGTATAGATGCTTGTTACAACTTGGGGCTAGTTTTTCTATTTTTAGTAGAGACGGGGGTCTTGCTCTTGCTCAGGCTGGTCTTGAACTCCTGAGTTCAGGCAATCCACCTGCCATGGCCTCCCAGAGTGCTAGGATTATAGGCATGACCCATCATGCCCAGCCTTAATGCAGTATTTTAAAACAACTTCCACCTCTGGAAAGAAGGGAGTATCAAATAATTTGTGGACATATTTTAAAACAAAGGATCTCTTTAAGTTATGAGGTCTTTTTTCTACTGATGAAGAAAACCGTTCCCAATGATATAAAATGACTTAAACAAGATTACAAAAAGTAAATAATGAAGGCTAACATTATTATTTAAGTTGACTTGCAGGTCATCCACTAAATTTTCTTTTGTAAAGAAATGATATGACACCAGCCAATGAAGTTTAATTTTTGATGCAAGGGAAAGAAACAAAAAAGAAAACAGTTAAATGCTACTTCTCATCAGAAAAGAAACTGATGAATTTGCCTACATAAAAATAGAATTTTTTCTACATAAAAAATTGAAACTTTGGGGAGGATTGACCTATTTTAGCTTCACTGTGTACTTAGATAACAATGGTTTTTCCTTATTACACTTTCTTGTGCTCTTTATAGGTAGGTCCCAATAAAACACTATGATTTGGAATGTAGACCCACCTCTCACCCAATTAATAGTGGTGAATTTCTCCACTAGCCCTCAAAACCTATTTAACTTGAGGAATTAATATTACCTTTGAGGAGGAAGGGAGCTTTATTTCCCTTCATTCTTCTTTCTCATGTTCTTTAGTGAAAATAGAGAAAGTCTTTGGTAGGACAAAATGAAGAATAGAGATTTTGTTTCAATGTGCCAAAGTTGTCTTATAAGACCTGGTCTATAATAGCAATAAGAAGGTTATTTGGTCTAATTCGCGGTTCCACTCAGAAGATTGTGATCAACATAAGTCTAAGAAACTGCAATGATCAAATATTGCCCTTCTAAGGTGGAACAAGAAAGATTTTCAGGTCCCCCCCAAACTTCCAAGCTTTCCTCAAGAGGATATAGGACCTTAAAGAGAAGACAGAGAGGTAAAAAAAAGGCAGAGGTGATCTTGAGGAAGTGAAGAGGGACAGTATTCCCAGGCTCTATTCAAGACGGGTTGTGTATCTACTAAAAGGCAACTTAAATGCAATGGGGAAAAGAATATTTAGAAATTGTGGAAACTTTGTTCCTGATCTTCTGTCAGTGAGGTTATCCTCTTTCTCCTAGAGTTAGCCCTGACCTCTTCCAGACACAATGTGGACAGAATTGAACTCACACTCTGATCAGACTTGAGTCTCTACTACCATGACTTGGGAGATACATCAGCTGGCTATAATTTACAGCTTAGAGAACTAGGAGAGAGCTGAAGAGAGAACCCTAGAGATCTATGGAGGGTCTCCTCAAGTATTCACAGGGTACTGATCGGCACATTTGTAGGAGGGAACTGCCCACGGCTGGGAAAGAACCATCCGAGAGGATTAGAGGGAATACCGCCTGGTACTCACAGAAGACTGGCAATAATGTCTGCTTCTATCAACCAGACCTGTCAATCTCATATTCATAAGACAATGGATACAGTACTTAGAAGGGTCTTGCTTCAGTGGTAGGAAATATTTGTCATAAACACAGCTCTACTGGGTTTTTTCCCTGAACAAATCTTAAGACCAAAACCCAAAAGGATAAAATTGTTTCCAAGTAACTTAACTGCATCCAGAACAAACACAAAAACATTTGTAGGTATAGAAACATATCCAGCACCCCCCCAAAAATAAAATTAGTAATATTTGGTATCTAGTCAAGATTAGCAGGAGGTAGGATCAAGATAGCTAATCTGAATAGGTAGAAAGTGCTTCCTTTGTGGAGAGGAACCAGAACAGTAAGCAGATTCTCACATATGGAACAGATCATCTAGGAAAGAATGCTAAGATTCACCAGGGAACACAAACAGTAGGTAAGGAGTTGGTGAACTTGCTTGTCACACTGTGATTAATGACAGCCTGATGGCTGTTCAGAAAGAGTTCCAAAATTGCTTTGAAGGGTGGACGAGGTGCCAGTGCCAGTGCATAGCTTCCCGAGGGGAATACCTCAAAGGTGACCATAGTGACACTCAGCAATGACTTATGTAGCACTTTTTCTATGATGAGTTTGTGAACTTAATTGTCTGACCTCATATATTTTCTGACCATAGTGGAATTAAGTTAGAAATCAACAATAGGAAAGTATCTAGAAAATTCCCAGATGTTTTGAACAGACTTCTAAATAACCCATAGGTCAAATGAAAACTCAAAGAGGAAATTAGGAAATACTTTTAATCTTTAGCCAGGCATGAGCCACAGGGCAGTAGCCCCAGCTACTTTGGAGGCTGAGGCAGGGGGATCATTTGTGCCCAGGAGTTTCCGACTACAGTGAGCTATGAGAAAGATACTGTAGTCCAGCCTGGGGGACAGAGGGAGACCCAGTCTCTAAAGAAAGAAATAAAAGAAGGAAAGAAAGTACTTTTAGTCAAATGAAAATGAAGGGTGGCGCCTGTGGCTCCAGGAGTAGGGCACCAGCCCCATATACCCGCGGGTGACGGGTTTAAGCCTGGCCTCGGCCAAAACTACAAAAAATAAATAAATAAATAAAAGAATGAACCTTAAAAAAAACAAAAACAAATGAAAAGGAAAACACAAGCTATTGAAATTTGTGAGATACCCCATACTGCTAATGTAGAAGTTAGAAATTTATAGCATTAAACAACTATCAGAGAAAAGGAGGATGTCTCGAGCTGTGGTACATGACCTCAGCAGAAGAAAGGAAATAACAAATACCAAAGTAGAAAAGTAGAAAAGCAACTGATGAAGCCCAAACCTGTTTTTTTTTTTTTTTTTTTTTTGAGAAAGTTAATAAAATTGTTAAACCTCTGGCCATACAAATCAGAAAAAAAAAAAAAAGAAAGGAAAACATATATTACTGACATCAAGTATGAGATTGGTGATTCCTATAGATTCTATAGATATTAAAAGGAAAACAACAGAATATTGTGGATGACTTCGTCATATTAACAAGCTAAACAGAGAAATCCTATAATCTTAATACATGAGTAAAGCATTTGAGAAAATCCAATTCTTATCAAAAACTTTAAAAAATGTAAAAACAATCAGCAATCTCAAACCCAGGAGGGAGCTTCCTCAAATGTAATTTTTTAAAAAAGAAATACCTATGAAAAACCTAAAAAAGAAATATCTATGGAAAACCTAATAGTAACATCATATTTAATGGTGAAAGGTCGAATGCTATCACTGTAAGACTTGGAAGTCAACAATGTCCTCTCTGACCACCTCTGTTCAACATTGTGCCAGAGATTATAGCCAGTGCAACAAGACAAAGAAATGAAAGACTTCACCATATAAAAAGAATAAGTAGAACTGTCTTAATTTGAAGCTGACACAATTGTTTCTGTAGAAAATTCAATGTAATCCATAAAAAAGCTACTGGAACTAATAAGTGAGTTTAGCAAGAATCTAGGATCAAGAACATATGGAAATCATTAGGTTCCTATATAATAGCAACAAACAATTGAACGTTAAAAATGAAAAAGTATTATGTATAATAGCATTTAAAAATGTGAAAAATGCAGGGATAGATCTGACAATAAATGGGCAAGATCTGTATATTGAAAACTATAAAACATTGAGAAAAATTAAAGAAGACCCAAATAAAGAGACAGATATACCATGTTTACAGGTCAGAAGACCTGTCCTGTTTACAGGACAGATACACCATGTTTACGGGTCTCAAATATTGTTAACGTTTGAGTAAAACAGATTACCCTGTGTAACACGGGTGGGCCCTGTTCTAGTCTGTTGAAAGCCTTAAGCGAAAAGACAGGGGTCCTGTGAGGAGGGAGGGAGGAAGGAATTCTGTGTCTAGACTGTTTTGTCTACATACACATGCATATGCACACCCCCTATTGCTTCTGTTTCTCTGGAGAACCCTGTTTAATGCAATGCCAGATACACTGAATGGAGACATCCAACCTTGGTGATAAGCTTCTTCAATATCGCAAAAGGTATAGGCAAGTTCTGTGCAAGATGATGAGATAGTAGAAGGTTGTTTCTTAGTAATTTCCTTTGGTCTTTATCATTTCTCTTCCCTTTGTTCCCTGACTGCCCGAGTTCCCCACAGATATTGGAGTTTCTGTATTGCACACAGTCTGGAATACCCCAGTCCAGTTGCTCCTCCCCAGACTCGCAAACAAATCTTCCCTGCCCTGTGTTAAAAGTCTCCCCACCTGGGCATTCCCAAAGGCTTGGTCTGGGCAAGGGACTGACTGACTCCTCCAATAGACATTTCAAACCTGAAAGGAACTTAGAGTCATTGAGAAAAATGATTTCCTTGTACAAAGAAGAAAGTCAGAGAGAAGACAACTGGCTCAAGGCCAGAGATTTAGTAAATACAAGAATTGAGGCTTACTCAGCTCTTCCCATCCCAAGTTCAGTCTTTTACACTCATCAAACCCGCATCACATCTTAATTCTTATTGTATACACCTGGTAATATCTGACTCTCTAAGATGGACCTTTGATGCTCTAACACCTCTCTCCTCGTTAGAACTTTAGGCTTCTGACTTAGAAATGTCCATTTCTTATTCTGAGCACCAGCTGTCAGGCTCTCTTGACACATGTGTGAGGGATCCAAAGTCCATTATATTTGGACTAGTATATCAGTAAGAAGTTTGTGTTGCAATAGAAAGCTATAAACATCGTCTTTAATATGCCTTCTGGGTTATCAGATTCTAGTCCTGTTCATCCTCTTTGAGCCACTTTGCAACTCTCCCTCTACTTCAGGGAACTGATAGATACATACATTCTGTCCAGTTTGGGGATGATTTTGACTTCCTGACCGCTGTGGAAAAGTTTTATCTGCGTTTACAATTCATTTCAACATTCCTTTATTCTACTTAAGTTGTGCTATTTCCACTTTTCCTTTGAACTGATTATAATATCTGCCTGGTTCCCTCATTCTATCTGAGTAAAAGCTATTCTTTTAACATATTGACCTTTATTTCCGAATGCCAGTCAGGATGTTATCTGAACATTATTTTTTACAAGAGAAAGAAAGAAGTACAAAAATTCAGGCTGTAGAGGTTTGACCCAAAGAGGCACACATGTACGGGTGTATTTTGAGGCAGGAAGTCCCTATATATAGGCAGACCCAATGCTATCAAGCAATCCTAAAAGGTCTAGGAGGTTCAAAAACACTGTCACCTTTCTACTTATGACCTTTGGAGTAGAAATATTCATTAAATATGTTCAGCTTGGATGTTACTAATGAAGTTAAAATGTTTTCCCAAGAGATTACACTGACTTATAACCTCACCACTAGAGTGTGGAAGTCTTACTGCTATCAATACAATACTATGTATAAGGAATTGTCAGACTTATTGATCATTGCCACAATAGGTATAAAATGGTACCAAATTGTAGTTTTAATATGCGTTTCTTTAATTTAAGGGGCTAGACTTTTCCTTTTATTTTCAATGATGTTCTCTAACAATGAACAATATATATAATAAATTTAACTTCTCTATTTTTTCCTGTAGGAGAGAAAAGTCACCAATTTTATATAAAAATTGCATTAGCCTTGGAGATTGCTTACATTTTTGTATAAATTCGCACTTTTCATCTGCTCCTGCTTTTTTTTTTTTTTGAGACAGAGTCTTACTCTGTCACCCTGGGTAGAGTGCCATAGCTCACAGCAACCTCAAACTCTTGGGCTCAGGTGCTCTTCTTGCTTCAGCCTCCCAAGTCCTTGGGACTATAGGAGCCTGCCACAACACTTGGCTAGTTTTTCTATTTTTAGAAGAGATGGGGTCTCAGTCTTGCTCAGGCTGGTCTGGAGGTCTGAGCCCACGCGATCCATCCACCTCAGCCTTCCAGCATGCTGAGATTATAGGTGTGAGACACCATGCCCTGGCTTGCCCCTGCATTTTTATATCAGGAAAGAATTTGTATGTTTTAAAGATGACTCTGAAATCCCATCCTATAATGAATGAGCTCTTCTTTGAGTCATCCCTCCAATTTGAGTTTTGTACTCAGAAGAATACAAAACATTCCTGTCTCTTCCCAGAGATTTTCAACAGTGAAAACTTTTTTCAAGGTTAATTATACAGACTGAAACATATTTTTATAATTTTTAAAAGCTTTAAGCAAATTTCTAAAATGATTTTAGAATATATTATTTATTCTGAATAGTTTGGGGGCTTTGGTGTAACCATGTTGTTCCCATTCATGACTTTCTGAATTAAATTGGCTTTTCATCTCCATTTATTTGTTCATGATATAAAATCTTATTTAGGATCTACTGATGTGCCCAGCATGGATAGAAGTGCGGAATGACACGAATAAGCAATATATATGATTTCCCTGTCCTCAAGAAGCTTATATTCTAGTGAAGACAAACAAACAAAAATATGGAGGGCATGACTCTGGTTAGGGAGAAGTGCTATAAGGAATAATTAGGACATCTTAGCAGCTCCTGTCTGAGCTTCCCAATGCTGCCCAAGGATGACAAGAAGAAGAAAGATGCTATAAAGTCTCCAAGACAAAGATCCAGTGAACAAATCTGGGGCCAGGCCAAAAAGAAGAAGTGGTCCAAAGGCAAAGTTCAGGACAAGCTCAACAACCTAGTCTGGTTTGACAAAGCAGCATATGACAAACTCTGTAAGGAGGTTCCTGACTACAAGCTTATCACCCCAACTACGGTCTCTTAAGAGACCGAAGATTCAAGGTTCCCTGGCCAGGGCAGCCCTTCAGGATCTCCTTAGTAAAGGACTTACCTAACTGGTTTGAAAGCACAGAGCTCAAGTAATTTACACCAGAAATACAAAGGTTGGAGATCCCCCAGCTGTGGGTGGAGATGCATGAACAGGGTCCAACCAACTGTACATTTGGAAAAATAAAACTTTCTTGAATCAAAAAAAAAAAAAAAAAGAATAATTAGGAGGTCAATGAGCACACTATGAAGGTGTATTAACTAGGAAAATGAGGAAATGCAAATCTTGTCATATGAGAAACTGCTGAAGAGTCTATCGGCATTGAGCCTAGAAAGAAAAAGACTTAGCAGGATTTCTTAAACAGTCATGTGCAGACTGTCTGCATCAGAACCACCTGGGAATTTCGTAAAATAGGTGGATTTCTGGGTTACCCTCGGACATAGAATCCCTAGGGTTGGTCCTTGGTAATCTATATAAGCTCTTAAGTAAGCTCTATAACTTAAGTCTGTAAGTAAACTCTTATAACAATACTGATGTACTATAGTATGAGAACCAATGACTTAGGGGAACATGATAATTCACTGCCATCAGGTGGAGAAAGGAGACAGTTTGTTCAGTAAGGCCCACAAGGCAGAACTGGGATGGATGCTTAGAAGCTTCTGAAGGATAGTTTTGGTCAGGTTAGGAAGGACATTGTCGTGATTAGACATCTATAAACATGGAAGAGGCTTCCTCAGGAACCTGGCACTTTGACCCTAGCACTGTTCAATGGGAAGCTGGTTGACAAGGTCAAGAATGGTGGTGAAGAAATTCTAGCCAGATACTTGGACTGGATGACCCTTTATGATTCCTTCTATTAATGTTGCTACATGGACTTCTTCCTTAGAATTACTTCCATGATTTAAAAGCTGATGTTTACAAGTATAGCATAGTCAGGGGGAAGGGAAGGGGGGAGGGAGGGTGATTGGTAGGATCTCACCTAACGTGCACAATGTGAGGGTATTCAGCCTAAACTAAAGGCTGAATAGGACCCTTAGCTAGGCTGCAGTAGTGGCAGCTCCACTAAAACTTGAACTCTACCTTAGAAATGAAAACTATGTAAAAATTTATACCCTCGTATCAATCTGAAATAAAAATAAATTAGGAAGAAATAGAAAATGTGAACATACCTATAACAAGAAAGGATATTGAATCAGTGAAAAAACCTCCCAACAACAAAAAGCCTAGGACACATGGATTCACTGGTGAATTCTACCAAACAGTTAAAAAGCAAATGGCACCAATTCTCCTCATTTGAAGAGGAGTGGGTACTTCCAACCTCATTTGATAAGGGCAGCATTACCCTGGTACCAAAGACAGAAAAAGACACCATAAGAAACCTACAAACCCATGTCCCTGATGAGTATTCGTTCATATAAAAATCCTCAAAAAGCATTAGCAAATATAATAAAATAGCATATTGAAATGATTATAAACCATGAAAACAATTAAAAAAGAAAAACCAATGTTTATAATTATTCCGAACCTATTACTGTGACAAATCTCGGATTATTATCTTATATTTGGATAACAAGTTGGAAAACTCCTAAAATTTCCCCAGATAGTGTGTTGGGGCTCTCAGAATTTCAACTATGATCTCTTTCATAGAATATTCTCCCCAACATACACTTAGCCCAGTGTCTTTCAGTTCCAGGTGTAGTACCCTGGTCAGCAGCAGGATCACCACACCTGGAAACTTGTTAAAAATGGAAATTCTCTCTCTCTTCTCACACACACACACACACACACACACACACATTCTGAATCAGAAACTCTTAGGGTAGGGCCCAGCAATCTTCACTATAACGTGCCCTCCAGGAGCCTCTGAGGTGTGAGAAGGTTGGAGAGTGACTGGATGGAGAAACAGAAACCCAGGAGAGTGGAGTGACTCTCCACTTTACAGTCTACGTAAAGAAATTGGCTCCCATGTCTCATGTCATTTCCCCTGGGAACAGGTCAATTACTCAGATTCTACTCTAAAGATATCCTCATACATGTTTAATATTTAGGATTGTTTACCAAGAGTTATTAGCAAACAATTAGAAATAATTTCAGTATTGACTAGTAGCGAAATGGCTAAATAAATATCACCATTCCAATGAGGGAGTTAAAAAAAAATCATTAGAGCTATGGAGCAATGTGGATTTATCTCTAAATTGTATTATTAAATAGAAAATCAAGTTGCCGGGCAGTGAATAGGATGCCGGTCCCATACACCAAGGGTGGTGGGTTCGAACCCAGCCCTGGCCAAATTGTAACAACAACAAAAAAATAGCCGGGTGATGTGGTGGGTGCCTGTAGTCCCAACTACTCGGGAGGCTGAGGCAAGAGAATCACGTATGCCCAAGAGCTGGAGGTTGCTGTGAACTATGATGCCACAGCACTCTACTGAGGGCGATAAAGTGAGACTCTGTCTCTAAAAAAAAGAAAAGAAAAGCAAGTTGCCAAATGGAACAAAACATGTGATTCCCATTAAGCTAAAAGTGCAAGTCCCCCCTCCTTCTCTAACCGCCTCTGTATGTGTGTGTGTATTCTGAAAGGATAAAACTACCAAAGAATATTCTTTAGAGTGGGGCCATGGTTGGGTAGATACTGGGAAATGAAATCAGGGTCACAGGAGAAAGAATGTTAGCTTCATATGTAACACTTAAACATTTTAGAGGAAAATGATGATACTCTTGTATCATTTTTGCAATTAAACTCGTATTTTAAACAGTAAATAAAATTTGGTATTGTTTAATTAAAATGGGCCCAAATCCTGGTCAAGGAATCTTGGATCTACTAATTTGATCAATATCACTTACATCTAAGTATAAATATAGCCTATTTTAAAATTTTCCTGGAGGGACCTTCGATCTACCTCAATGACAACCCAGATACCCAAAATACTGGATGATTATCTGAACACTTCAATCCATACAAATAATTTTCTCTTATGTAGATAATGAAAGTAGCAGAGCTATTTTGGCTTGGATAATTTGATAATTACCCTCAATTGCCCATTTCCCTTTGTGTATATAAAAATCCAGATTTAGTTTATTAAGTTCTTTCTCATATTTACTATAAGCCCCTTACTTTAATTTTTTTCCCTTTGTGTTTGGCCTTGAGTACAGAGAGAGAACAGCTGGCCACCATCTGCCATCAGAAAAAAAAAAGCCATTACATTCATTATATCCTTAGGAAGACTCCTAAATTTCGGCCTTGGGATAAGAAATCATGTTGATCTGTGCTATTATTAGATTGCAAAAGTCCTGAAATTATAAATTCCTTCTGATGTAGAATTATTTACTACCAAACTCTGCACATAAAGGGTGCTTAATAAATGTTTCTGATGCCACTGATGCTGCCTCTTTAAAACTTTAAATGAGAGGACTTCTAAAGGGGAAAAACCATAATGACACTGGGACTTGGAAACTGAGGCTGAATTTATTGACAGATTAATTTGTTATAAAAGCTAAACTTCAAATTAATTATTCTATTTTACTGTTAGGAAAATTATTAATGGATTTTTTCCTCATTGAATTCTATTCTACAGATAGATTTCTCAATGAATATCTAGACGTGTTCAACTGTCTGATTTATTTATTCTGAGGATGGGCTTTGAAATCAGACTCTTATTTTACATCTTGATCCTACTAAACATATACTCTGTGTGATTTTGAGACAATGTCCTCATTTGTAAAACCAGAATATTACCATCTATTGGGGTGGCTATTACCAGTGTTAGGTGAGATGATACTAATAAAGTCTGCCACAAGCAAGGTCAATAAACATCCATCTCTTCCTTCTTCCCATCCTTTCTTTGAGAAAAATCTGTTTTTCTCTCCTTCCAACCAAATGTATGAGGAAAAGTAGTTAGCAATCTTTCCACTGAGTCATCCCTAAACCATGGTGCTCAGAGGTAGGCAGATTTTACTATAAAGTAGCTAGAATATGCTGCAACAAGAATGGCTAAGCGGTCAACTGGGAGGCAGCTGATGGCCTGAGTGGTGGTTTCCTGGAAGGAATCCTGAGGTCACAGCCAGGCTGTGAAGGAAACATGCCTCGATGAAGGAGTCTGGTCTGCAGCTGCAGGGTGAAGTGGTACTCACTCACCATTCACAGCCATGGATTTGCCATCCTTGTGTCAGGCAGTTTCCTCACATTCCCCTTCCTCCTCTTCACTTCCCCTTCATTTTGTTTTTATTATTTTCTTCATCCTTTTTTCTTTTGCAGCTTCACTATTATCATTTTATAACATCAATTAGTCCCAACAATATTTGAGTTAAGGAAGCCCCAAGCAAGGACATTGAGTTTTACTTTAGTCATTGATTTCCACAGGGTAGGTTGGGAAGGCAACTCAAATATCTAGGAATTATCCAACCCCTTCATAGCATCTTTCTTCTTATTTTCCTTTGTTATTTCATCTATCTTACAACTCAATCAGCTCATGAGGATGCCTATAACACAGAATATTAGGGAAAAACAGGAAAGGTAGGCCGGACTTCATACTATCACCATTCAGTATCTTTGGAGAACAGTAGGATTGATATTAACCCATGTATCCTCTTTTCAAATCACCACTACAAGTTCCTGGCTAGATCTGCAGAGTTATCAACTATAGAAATGATTTTTCTGGTAACTGAATATGTGACGGGCAGTTGCCTGCTATGTGGGCTCCATGAGAAAAGCACAGCCTTAAAAGAATTAGTATTGGGATTTTGTCCTAAATTGCCTTAGGCAAGTTAGGAAGCCTCCTCAGCCTGCAAGGTAACCTGAGCCCATCCTGCCCCTAACAATGCATGGAAGTAGTCACAGAAATTCTCTCCAGTCTATAACAACCTAGAGAGACTGATATTGCCAATTCCTAGAGTGGGACCTTGGGGAATCTATTTCACCTTTCTGGCTTCAGTCTGTGAATGAGAAAACCAGATCAATCATTTTGACCCCAGGAGTTTGAAGTTGCAGTGAGCTATGATGATGCCACTGTACTTTACCCAGATAACAGAGCAAGACCTTGTCTTAAAAAAGAAAAGTGATTTTTCTTTGTTGAAAATTTCCTACATTTTGGTATGCAAAACTATCATGTTCCAGGGTCAAAGAAATAAAAATAAATTTTAAAAGAAAATTGGATGTAGAATACAAGAAAGATGATTATACACTAAATATTTATTTTTTGTATTTTTTTCTTATTTCTTATTTTATTCAATTCGTATTATAAGCAACTATAATACAAAGAGGACAACTGGGTAAAGATGGGGGATTGACTATATCCATTTACTTTTTCTCTCTTCTGAAGCCCCAATAAAATGACAGCAAGGGGATTTTTTAAAAGTCCTAAATGCTTTGTGAAGGCAGAGAGAAAAGAAGATAAGGAAGGGAGAGAAGATAAGCACAAAAAG
This sequence comes from Perodicticus potto, assembly GCA_963574655.1. Taxonomy (NCBI): domain Eukaryota; kingdom Metazoa; phylum Chordata; class Mammalia; order Primates; family Lorisidae; genus Perodicticus; species Perodicticus potto. The sequence goes on from CAUYRH010045312.1 coordinate 21,921, forward strand.
ATTTTGGTAACAGGAAAGCAGGAGGAAAAATAGTAGCAGATTTAGCAGAACTGAGAAAGCTAAATTCTAAATCACAACGGGAAGACACAAGCTGACTTATACCAAAGAACCTACCACTCCCTGCAATGACTCAAAATTGACAGACCCAGAAACCTCGGAAAGCAGTCAAACCCCAGATTTCTCTCCCTAACTCTAGAGGCAGATTTTCTAGACTAGTTCTGCTCATAATCAGCAAGAACTGAGCAGTACTAAACCAAAAGGAGGAGCAAGTGGATGCTTTTATATATTGAATGTCCCTGCTCTCTTCTTCCAACTAGACTCCTGGAACCTCGGTAGCTAAATCTAGGCAAAGGACTGGCCTCTTAGAGGTTAAACATCAATCTCTTTGTTGAATCAACATGAGGGCATCTTTGTATTCATTTGGGTAGCTGGTCGTACAATACCATGATTGAGCTGATTCACCCAGGGAGAATTCCAAGGGAATGCTATGAAGTCCCTAATTCTGCACAGAAGGGGAATCTGATTTGGCTTGTTCTCCATTTAAGACATTCTATATACTGCCAAAAGGAATGGAGGGTCTCCTTTTAAAGCCCTCAAGAGGCAGAAAGCAGCAGGTAAAAATCAGCCAAAGGCAGCGGGCCAACAACTTAATGCAGAGATTGCATAGGAAGAGGGAAAGCCTGCAGACCCACAGAAACGAAGGACGCTTTTGTCAAGAGAATAAGAAATAACAATAATAAGTTTTCAGTATGAACAAGAAAAAGCAGCCTTCTTGAGCAAAGCCATTACTAAAGACTATACTTTAAGTACAAAGGGTGGGTGAAGATACCCCAACAAAGAGAAGTGATATCCAGCATGGTCCTATGTGGGACAGAACATAACAGACCATACTGACTACATCAGAGAAATGTGCCAGATATGTGAAGGACAATTCGAACTGGGCCAGAATAGACTGTGTTTTCTCTAATCCCTTAGTGCGGTGGAGCTGGAAACTTTTCAATAACCCACTATATATAGTATGTGAAGTTGTGTAAAAACAAAACAAAATATGCTTAATTTAAAACCATAGTAACTATACATAGTTTTCATTTCAAGGTTAACATTCAGTTACTGTCAACAAAATTTTTGTTCTTAGAAAATTCTAAATTAAAGGGCTTCTATAGTCAGATAGATAGCTAGGCTGAGGTAGACCTTTATGCCCTGTTAACAAGTGATTTTAGGGAACAAAATGGTTAAAACAAAGGGTAATGGATATCTATTGTCTTAGCCTGTGCATACCCATCTCTGTTTCCTTTAACAAAGGTCTTTAGGCCATGGAGCTGCCTCTGTCCCTGCCAATCATACCCCTGGGTATAGTGATTGGTTCAGGGGTGGGCATTTGATCCAAGCTGGATAGTCACAGACCTCCTTGTGTGAGGACTCTCAGAAACTCTCTTGCTGCTGATGTTGCTAAGTTCATAGATGTTTCTAGAAACCATGATTGTCAACATGTAACTAGAGCTTACCTGGCTAATAAATTCAAATGAAGGGAAAACAAAGTTGATAAAAGGAAAAAGACAGTGGCTTAGTAAAATTGTTTATTTCCCTGGATCCAGACATATCCTTGAACTTCCTAGTTTTATAAACCCATATGCCCACCCCTTTTAATTTTTGCTTCAGCTCTTTTGAGTTGACTTTCAGTCACTTGTTATTGAGAGATTCCTGACTAATATACCAAATAAGCATTTTGCGTTTACAGAATGTTGTGGTCTTATGATTCATTCATGGTATGTTAGGAAATTCTAAGTGGTTTCTTTTTTCTGAAGTGTAAGCTAACAGTGGGGAGATGAGAAAGAAGAGGCTGGAAAAGTGGGCAGAGACCAAAGCAAGCAGATTCCCTATACCAGGCAGGGCGCTAAAGCTCATGTAGTGAGTGTCTGGATGGTTATTTTAATCAAGGAAGCAACATGCTCAGATAAGAGTTTTAGATAATGCCTACTCTGATGGCTCTTGGGAGAACAGAATGCACATTAAAGAAACCAACAAGAGTAGGAGCAAAATTGGAACTCTCACACATTGCTCATAGGAATATAAACTGGTGCAGCCACTTGGACCATAGGGTACAATATGACCCAGAAATTCTACTCATAGAAATATACCTAACGGAAAACATAGGTCCACATTAAAAGTTGTACATGAATATTCACAGCAGCATTACTCATAACAGCCAAAAAGTGGCAACAATGCAAAAATCCATCAACTGATAAATGAGTAAACAAAATGTGATATATCCATACAATGGAGTATTATTCATCCATAAGGAGGAATAAAACACAGACGCATAGAACAACATGGGCGAACATGGAAAACCTTACACTAAATGAAAAAAGCCAGACATAAAAAGTCACATGTTACATGATTCTATCTATAGGAAATATCCAAAATAGGCAAATTCATAGGGACAGAAATTAGATTATCGGTTGGCTAGGTCTGGTGGGGCTGGTAGAAAAGGAAGGATGTCTAAAGGGTATACGATTTCCTTTAAGGTAATGAAATGTTCTAAGTTTAGATGGTAATGATTGCACAACTCTGTGAATACTGTGGACATACTAAAAACTATTGAATTGTGTACCTTCAAGGGACAACTTGTGAATTATATCCCAACTAAGTTGTTAATAATAATTACAACTGAAGGCCTAGACTAAAGCCTTGGGAGAAGGGATGAGAGTCCTAAGAGAACCTTGTTGAGAAACTTTATCAAGTACAGTCAGCAGGGCTTTGGATTACGTAAAGGAAGCAAGGAGGAAGTCATGCTTAGTTTCTAATGGAGAGGAAGTAGAGGAATAGAAGGGAAGTTAATACAAAGGAGATACCAGGGCAACATGGCTGTCCATGCCATCATGAGAAGAAAGAGAAGACAATGAAAGAGAAGAGGGAGAGTTTCATGTCATTCAACAAGCATGGATTTAATAACTGTCACAAACTGGGTCCTGGTAGATGTAGGTCTTCCACCCAGTGAGCTCATTTGGGAGAAGGTGAGCATTCCTGGGAGACGGAGAGACTAAGCAATGTCCTGGCATGTGCAGCAATCCTTGAAAATCTTCAGGATGTGGGCCCTGTGTATTTCTGCCTTTTTGTCATGCAGATGAGGAAACATCTTTCACATAAATGTTGAGGTAGTTGCCAACTATTATCTCTAAAAGGAGACTAGAACTCTGGTCACCATTCAATTGCATTATTTACTATAATTGTTTAATAAGCAAACCATTAGACTCAGCCTTAAGCTTTAGGCATTTGCCAGAACACATCCCAGCACATACATTCGCATGTTTGCCCAGAATAGACCTTCTGAGACATTATACTTCAGAGTCCATTGACCATGCAGACAATGAACGTTGACAGTGGAGTTTTGTCCTTCAATAGTATGGCTTTAAGAAGGTCTCCACATGTATATGCACAGCATTTCTAGGTAGCCTCTTTCATGCCAGGCTGAGAACTATTGGAGTTCAGAACATGGTACCCTGAAATTAAAGGCCTCAGAAGGAGCCTTAGAAGCAGAAGTTTTTCTCTGACTACCTCTTGTCCTTCTGTATCTCAGTCTCCTTTTCCCCCAAGTCTAGCCACAGAAACCAGAATCCCTCTTCCCTAAGAAGGGTCACAGAAACCAGAACCCTAGGCTGGGCACAGTGGCGCATGCCTGTAATCCTAGCACACTGGGAGGCCAAGGTGGATGGATCACTTGAGCTCAGGAGTTCGAGATCAGCCTAAGCAAGAGCAAGACCCTGTCTCTAAAAGGAGCTGGGTATTATGGTGGGCACCTGTAGTCCCAGCTACTCGGGAGGCTGAGGCAGAAGAATCACTTGAGCCCAAAAGGTTGAGGTTGCTGAGTTGTGAGGCAGGGCACTCTACCAAAGAGCAACAAAGTGAGACTCAGTTTAAAAAAAAAAAAACCAGAAAAGTAAAGAAACCAGAGCCTTCTTGCCCCAAAGCCAGCCATACAACTTAAAATTATTACTCTAACTTTCTCTCTGCCCTTCTGTGTAAAAACTAGCCATAAAGAAATTATCTGACCTACCTGGTTTGACTGTTGGTTGTAAGACCCACATTCCAGAAAAGGTCCTGCCCTATACCCAGAAAGAAGGAATGCTGCTCAGGGAAGCCATGAAGAATCTAGATGGACAGAAATTGCTGGGTTTCCCCACTCAGACTAGCAGCATTAGATTATACCCATTTTCTCCAATCACATTTCTACATGGCTGTCCATACTTTGTTGAACCTAAGCATAAAAACGGACAATCTCCTCTATATCTTTGGGTTTTCATTCTGAAGGCTCTCATGTACACACATTAAATAAATTCATATGGCTTCTCTCCAATTAATCTACCTTTTATGAGCTGAGTTTCCAGTGAACCTTCAGTGGGCCAAGACCTTGGCCCTTATAGAACATACAGATTTTTAACCCACTTGGCCCCATTGATGATATGGAGTTGGAGACGCTCCCTTCCTCTAAGGCTCTATGATTAGAGGATAAGAAAGGGAACTTCTAAGTCATTTCGTTAGAAAATTCAAAGATGATAGGGGCAAGGAAACATTTTAGATTTGGCCAGATCTGTAGTCTTAGGTGATATGGGGGTTTGGGAAATCCTTCTCCTTTCTGGAACCTAACAATATAATCCCAAGAACACCACGGTGTATGTCAGGGTTTTAGTCCTGAATGCCAGAATATAGAAAGAATGTAAAGAGTAACACTGAACGTCTCTATCTTTTATTTTCCTCCACTATATAAAGCCCAAATAGCTCCGTTCCCTGTCTTTGATTGTTCTGTCTGCATATTTCCAGCTCAGAGTTTACAAAACAGCACTCTCGAACAGGAAAATAAGAAGCACACCTATTTGTTGAGTAGCGCGGAGAGGGAAAACTGCAAGCTCATCCATTTTGTTAAGTTCCTCCCAAGGATCAAAATACCAATTAACTTGCTGCCTCAGAAATCTCTGATGTCCTCAGATTTACTGACATTTTGAAACTCTTGTTCAGACTTGCTTAATGGCTTTCTGGGGATGAACAAAGACGTGCCAATCTATTTAGCATTTGACCTGTTTTCTTAAATGTTTTTATGTATTCAAACACTTTGTTGCTAAAAATACTTGACTAGTCACATTCATGAGTTAAAATAATCTTTTTTTCCCCTTATTCCGTCTCCAAGTTTAAGAGGAAAAAAGAAGATCAAAGATACCTCTTTTTTGAAAAAAAGAAAGCCATTTCCTTCTTATTTTTAATTTAAAACCTCTCATCACAAAAACCTTTTTTTGTTTTTGCTTTTTCATGGAATTTAGCAGAGTTTGGAAGACTTGATGAAGCAAGCTACTGTATTTAGGATCTATTCTTTCCTAAGAAGAAGTTGGAAAAATCACCTTTTTTTTTGAGACAGAGCCTCAAGCTGTCACCCTGGGTAAAATGCTGTGGCATTACAGCTCACGGCAACTTCCAACTCCTGGTGTCAAGCGATTCTTCTGCCTCTACCTCCCAAGTAGCTGGGACTGCAGGGGCCCGCCACAACACCTGGCTATTTATTGGTTGCAGCCGTCATTTTTTGGCGGGCCCAGGGCTGGATTGGAACCCGCCAGCTCAGGTGTACGTGGCTGGCATCTTAGCCACTTGAGCCACAGGCGCAGAGCCTGAAAAATGACCTTTGGTATATGTTTCAGAAAGGAGGTAAAAAGACACTAAAGATGGCTTTGGGAGGTGGGGGGCAGATTCTAGAATGGATATTAATATTCTTCTCTGGGCATACTCAGCAATGCTGCTCAGAGGTGGTTTTTATGTTGTTGGTTTTTTTGTTTTTTTAATGCTTCACATAAAATTCTGTGAAAATTCTACCTGTAATTATATGCCCATATAAGGCATCATTATGGCATTTCATTCTTACAACTCAGTTTCTGGATTTAGAAAGCTTCATGCAATTTATTTTTTAAAAACACTGATTGAACGCAGTGGGCTGAGATTAAAAGCGTGGACACTGAAACCAGACTGCCTAGGTTCAAATCAGGGCTCTACCATTTACCAGCATGAGCTTTGGGCAAGTTACTTAGTTCCTTTTTATGCTCCACTTTTCTCACCAGTCAAATGAAGATAACAACAGAGCTGACCTTATCGGGTTGGTCTATGGATCAAACGAGATTGTACAATGTGCTGCGTTATGTAAGAACTATTAGGTGCTAACTATGTGATAATTATTGAATCAGAAGAGGAGTGCGTGCTTGGGTGCATTCAAATTCACCAGAATCCTGGACCCACTTGTGGTGACATATTTCATCATAACAATTAAAAATCTGGAGAATTTAAGACCTAAGGATTTATAACATAGAAATGCCTATGGACGTTTAAAAAATATATGATCAGAAGGACGTTTGACCTGTCCTCCAGATCACTACCCTTTGGTTGGATCACAATAAAAACGCAACTCTAAGCAAGTCAATGGTAGCTGGTAACTAGCCTATTACCAGTTTGGAGGGAAGCAGGCAGGAGGGGAGAGGCCGGGGAGAGTTCCATTTATAGGAACGTATTTCCAAAGATGCTGGTCTGACCTTTTCACAAACTCTTCAAAGAGGATGCGGTGGGAGTAGCCCTGTCTGCGGATGCTGACTGTCTCCAGGATCCCCGTGGAGCGGAGCTGGGCCAGCACTCTCTCTCGGGAAAACTGCAGGGCCTCTCGGTTGTCGTTGGGTTTAATGCAGCGTACAAAGTGGGGCTGTCCTACCACCATTTTGGAGAGCAGATCCATCAGAGAATACTGCAGGAGGGAGAAAAGTGCAGGTGAATTGAGGTCACCGATAACGTGATGGAGAATTACCACGCGGGTCTGCAGGGGCCCCCAGAGCAGTTTGAGGCTTGTGAACAACTCATGTATCTTTTTGAGACACAGCATGGAATCAGTAGAAGGAGTTGATAATGTAAGTTCCAATTATAGCTGCCTGCAGATTCTAAAGCATTCCTTTAAACATGATTTAGCATCGAGCAATATTCCTGTGTGGCAGACATTTAGCTAAGAACATGCTCTAGGTTACCCTGTAACTCTATCGCCAGAACTAGAATGCTCGTCTCTGGTATTCTAAGCCCGCCAGCGCTCCTGCGTCTGTCATTGATAATGTCCAGCTCTGGGGAAAGGAGATAATTGCTTCTTCAACCAAAAGACCATCAGAAAGTCTAAGTAAATCCTACTGATACTATTCCTAAAGAGGTAATGGAACAAAAAAGAAAAATTAGAAAAAGAATGTAGGGCCTGATGCAGTGGCTCACACTTGTAATCCCAGCCCTTGGGAGGCTGAAGCCAGTGGACTTTCTGAGCTCAGGAATTGGAGAACATCCTGAGCAAGAGCAAGACAACATCTCTACTAAAAATAGAAAAAACTAGCTGGGTATTATGGTGGGTGACTGTAGTCCTAGCTACTCAGGAAGCTGAGGCAAGAGGATTGCCTGAGCCCAAGAGTTTGAGGTTGCTGTGAGCTATGACCGCACAGCACTCTACCCAGGGTGGCAGAGTGGGACTCTGTCTCAAAAAAAAAAAAAAGGTAAAAAAGAAATTAAGGTAACAGAAATGGGAAATCATAGGGCTCAGGCAATGGGTGTTAGATCAATTCAATCTAGTAAAGTCAAGTCAATACTAAGATTCTCTCGGTGTCTGAACTTGATAAGCCACCTTCTGGAATTAACTATTTTTCAGTATGTTGGAAAAGTGGCTCACTCTAGCAGCTTTGAGGCCAAGAAGCAATTCAAATGCTAAGAGAATCCTCACGTTCACGGTCAAGACTGTGTGCCCAGTGCTCTCTCCTTGCCATGCTTCCTCCACTCCCAGCTCTCACCCTTCTTGACTGGCTCTTGTGCTTTGCCCTGGTTTCAATCACTCTGTCCTATCTGGGCCTCTCGTAGGAGGCCTGGAGAGTCTTTTTTGGAAGCAGGCAGAATAGAGATCAAGAGGACTCCATACCCGGAAGTAAGAAGCCATGGTTTGCCTCTTCATGTTGGTGGTTTCCTCGGGATGCCGTATCACCTCCAGAGTGTCCACCTGGAAGCACAGGTGGAAGGAAGTGGTTTGAGGATGTAAACACTTAATTCATTCTCCAGATTTTCCAAAATCTGAAAGACAGTTTGGTCCTCTGAAGGACCATGGCATTTAGGACACAATAATGCATGTTGTAGGGAGAATTTTATAAGTTACAGCAAAGATTTTTTAAAAGTGCACTGTTCTACTTATTTAACAAACCCGTCACATTCTGCGAAGTGCCATATGGTCTCAGTGCAAATGCCTATCAGTGTTATTTCTATACTTCTCCAGCTCCTAATGGGCACCTGTTAAAGTCTCCAGTGATGCCACATGAAACCAACTATTTCTTTTTCTTTTTTTTTTTTTTTGAGACAGAGCCTCAAGCTGTCACCCTGGATAGAGTGCCGTGGCGTCACAGTTCACAGCAACCTCCAATTCCTGGCTCAACTGAGTCTTTTGCCTCCACCCCCCAAGTAGCTGGGACCACAGGCGCCCGCCACAATGCCCGGCCATTTTTTGGTTGCAGCCGTCATTGTCGTTTGGCAGGCCCGGTCTGGATTCGAACCCGCCAGCTCAGGTGTACGTGGCTGGCACCCTAGCCCATTGAGCCACAGGCGCCAAGCCGAAACCAATTATTTCTTAAAGGAAAACTAGGCAAAGGCCCATGAGGCTGGGTGTTTACAGTGACATGATCTACCCAAAGCCCAGGTTGCACTGCAGGAAATTAGGCCAGCACCTGTTGCCTTGCGTAAGGTCCTGATGCTGTCACACTTCTACAGTTCTCACATACTACAGACGAGAGCTCAGGTACCAAATCACTCAGGAACATAGTGGGATATACTGTTCCCAATCATCTATTCCCTACTACTTGGGATGGATTTAAGGAATTTAAGGGTGAAAACAATTACAGGGATTGAATGCAAGCAGCCTGTGATTCATTATTGTAACTCAACAACAAAAGCCTTGCTTTAGTTAGAGGACATGAGTGGCCTTTAGCTCCAGCCTTGCTGTGGCAGCTCTCCATCTACTTTGAACAGGTGGCAGGGTATGAAGTGGGACTGTTTGAACCACAAGATACTGCTGTCAGGACATGGGTTTCACTTGGTGGACTGCTGTCTAGGCAATCATCTCCCCATGGGTTTAAGATGTCTGCAGCTTTCTTCAATGAAAATGAAAAACTGGGTGCTAAAAGAGACAGGACCTGGGAGGTGAAAATAATGAGGTTTACTGGAGTGATATTTATGAGACTGTGTGCAAAATGAAAGGAAATACTTCAAGTGGGTTGGGTTTAAAAAAACAACAACAGGTTTATTTAAGAAGGGACAAACCGTGAGGTTAAGTTATCAAAAACTAGAAAAGCAACCTAAACAGTGAGCAGGAATATGACATATCAGGGGCTGGCAGTTTTCTTTTTATCTGCTGCACTTTGGAAGCCATCAGTCCATTCATACACAGCTGAAACAATGATACAACCACCTATAGGTTTGACTTTTTAATTTCTTTTTATAACTGGGAAGCAGGAGAATTGCTTGAGGCCTAGAGCTTAAGACCAGCTTGGGCAACATAGTGAGACCCTCTACAAAAAGTAATTTAAGTAATTTAGTCCTTATCTTAAACATTGTTATTGTTATTAAATTTTAAGCCTTTTTGACTGGGCACCTGTGGCTCAATGGGCTAAGGTGCCAGCCACATACGCCTGAGCTGGTGGGTTCGAATCCAGCCCGGGCCTGCCAAACAACGACATCTGCAACGAAAAAATGGCCTGGCGTTGTGGCGGGCGCCTGTAGTCCCAGCTACTTGGGAGGCGGAGGCAAGAGACTCGATTGAGCCCAGGAATTGGAGGTTGCTGTGAGCTGTGATGCCA
>CAUYRH010045314.1:0-16983 GCA_963574655.1 Perodicticus potto
ATGACCATTCTCTTCTAGCTTGAAAAGTTTGATCAGAGAGATCTGCAGTTATTCTAATATTCTTCCCCTTGTAAGTTATAGATTTCTTGTGTCTGGCTGCTTTAAAAATTTTCTACTTCATATTAATTTTAGTGAAGTTAATTATGATATGCCTGGGGAATGTCTTATTCGGCTTGGGTTGTGCTGGGGTTCTGAGACTGTCTGCTGTCTGAATTTCAGAATCTCTTGGCATGTCTGGAAAATTCTCTTTTATAATCTCATAAAGAAGAGACCCTGGGCCTTGTGACACCACTTCATCATTTTCAGGTATCCCTATGAGGCGAATATTGGTTTTCTTCGAGTTATCTCAGAGCTGTCTGAGAGAATGATCTGTTTTTGCCTTCCATTTCTCTTCCTCTTTGTGGGTTTGGGAGAGTTTGAAAGCTTTGTCTCCCGTGTCAGAAATCCTTTCTTCTGCGTGCTCCATTCTGTTGCTGAGGGATTCTACTGTATTTCTCAGATCTTTGAGGGCTGCCACTTCTTGTCTCAATGTGTCAAAATCTTTGGTCATTTGGTCTTTGAATTCCTTGACTTCTTGAGACAATTTTTGAAATGCACCCTGAATTTCTAAATCCAACTTTTCCTCTATTTTATTAATCTTGTTTGCAATCCAAAATATGAATTCTATTTCTGACATCTCAGCCATCTGTTTATGCATAGGATCATCATTTGCATCCACCAAAATGTTCCATGGGAGTGTTTATCTACTCTGGTTGTTGATGTTTCCAGAGCTTTTCCACTGATTCCACCCCATGATTATTTTACACTGTTTGGCTATATGAGTAGATAAGGGCAAATTGGGTTGGGGGTTCTAGGAGTAGTGATTGACCAGTCCTTTGCCTGAAAGCTGGGACTGGTGTCTGTACCTTTTCCCCTAGAGTTTTTCCAAGGACCCATACAGTTTTACTGCTTGCAAAACTGGGGACCTTCTTGGTGTGGTGGGCTTAAGTGGCTCTGTCTTATTTTCATCTGGTCTCTGTCTTACCCTAGAGAATCAGTTACTCTGGATTGAAGTTTTAGCTGTAGAGAAATACCAGCAGGTAAGTCACTGTGCCCCCCCCCAGGCAACCATTAGAAAAGGAAAATCAAACTTTCCTCCTACTACAAACCCAGGTACCACTTTGGAAAGTCCTCAGGTGACTGGCCCAGTTGAAGAGGTCCCAATCAATCATCCCAGCCAGCACTGGCCTCAAATAAAAGAGTTGAAACGTCTCTGGCATCTAGGTAGCAGGGGCCTGCTGCAAGGTCTAGTATAACTCGCTCTGGTTCTCTGTGAGCTCAGGAGGTCCCCCCAGGAAGTAGATTAGTCTGGGAAGGTTGATGCCTCCTTCCCCACTGTGCCTCTCTGTCACACTCAATCACTGTTAACCCCGCAGGGCTGTGATCCAGCTTCCTCCAATGAGCAGATGCTCTAGAGGTTTGTGCCTGCCTGGATGACAAGGAGGTCTGTGACTCCTCAGCCAGTCTGCCACTCTTTGTCACTGTTTGGCAGGGGGAGGTGAGGCCTGACAACCCAGGTACTTGATAGGGGCTGGGGTGATTTACTCAGTTCCAGCCCTGTCCCTGATTGATGTTGCTGATAGAACAGAACAAGTTCGCAGAATTTGTTTCTTTCCCCTGTTGATTAGATGTTGGGCTGCAAATGGGTCTGACTAAGATTGGGAGTTCTCTGAGTTCTTTGTCTCAGCTTTCATCCCCTGAGGGCCAGGTGTGTCTGAAGCTGAGTAAAGTAGTCTCCACCCTGGGAATTGGCCCCGCACCCCACCTCGGCTGGTACCACTTCAGGTATACCCTTCACTCTCAGGACCTGTGCCAGCCTGCTCTGCCACTAGAGAAGCTGCCCTGCTTCCCCCGGCCACCCAGAGGGACTATGAGCATCTTCTCAAAATATCCCCAGGGGTGTGAGCCCCACTGCCATTGTTCCCACAGCTGCAGTTGCTGCTCTGTGCCTCAGGGGACCGCCTCTCCAGCTTGACGTACTCTCAGCTCACTTTCCTTTCATCACTTCCGAGCCAGAAAATCAGCACAGATTAGCAACAGTCCATGCCCTGTCCACAACCCTCAAGAAAATGTCCAAGAATCTGGACTCCATGGGGGACAGGCCTCCAGACCTTGGGGTGAGAGTGGAGGGGAATGCTGGGAGTTCAAACTTACAGGTAGAAAATATATACAGTTTTATACAGTTTCATGCCTGGCAGGAGAGTGCCATGGCACCCTAGTAGGGGAAGGAGGTCTGGTTTTTAGAGGGTGTCTCCTGTGGGGTAGAGTAGGAAGACATCTGAACTCTACTTGCTTGTTTGCATGGAGGTATGGAGTATACTGCAAGCCATTCTCATGGGGGGAGGGGACTCCCGTCCACTTGGTGATGTGCTCTGTACCTTTTGTTTGTGTCCTTGGGGTCGCAGGTTGCCCCAGCAGGGTTGATGTGCATTCTTCGACCTTCTCTTTTGGCTCAGATCCAAACCATCGGCTTTCTTGCTAAATTTTGTCCTTCAACTCTCCTTCTGGATGGGAGCCTCTGTGGAAAGCTGGCTACAGATCGCCATCTTGGCTTCTTCCTGCCAATTTATTTCTTGATGGGTAATTTCACACCTTTGCTACTGTGAATAGTGCTCCAATAAAGATATAAGTGTAGGTAAGCTTATACAGTACTATATACAATGACTGATTACAATGAGTGTCTGGATCAATTTTGGGACACTTGGCATTTTGCCATTTTGACAATACCATGAATGTGAAAATAATATTTTCTGAAGTAAATTTCTCCATTTATTTAATGTTTAGTTCATTTGCCATGTATTTTCATAGTTTTTACAATAAAAATATTGCACCTGTTTTTTAAAATTATTTTTAATTATTTTATGTCTTTGAATAGATTTTAAAAACACTTCTAATTTTATTTTCTAATCAGTTTGGTGTTATGTAGAAATGCAAATGATATATATATATATTTTATTGTTCTTTTTTCTTTTTTTTCTTTTTTTTTTTTGAGACAGAGCCTCAAGCCGTCACCCTGGATAGAGTGCCATGGCATCGCAGCTCACAGCAACCTCCAATTCCTGGGCCCAAGCAAGCTTCCCGCCTCCACCTCCCAAGCAGCTGGGACCACAGGCACCCGCCACAATGCCCAGCCATTTTTTGGTTGCAGCTATCATTGTTGTTTGGTGGGCCAGGGCTGGATTCGAACCTGCCAGCTCAGGTGTACATGGCCGGCGCCTCAGCCCATTGAGCCACAGGTGCCGAGCTGCAAATGATATTTTTTTAATAGTGCCTTGACAAATTAATTGATTATTTGGGGAAAGTTTTTTCAGATACCCTGGTGTTTCATTGTACTAGCCATGTTGTCTCCAAATAAAGATGATATTCTGCATTTCCACTGTAAATGTGCATGATTTTATTGTTTGTTTTTGTTTTATTTTATTGCATAGAATCTAAAGGACAATGTTAGATAGAAGTTGTGAAAGCAAACGTTTTCCCCTTGTTTTTAATTAGAGAGGAAAGCATGAATTCTCACCATCAGGTATTCCATGAATTGTGTTTTTGTACATGCTTTTTTGTAGGTGAAGAAGTTATCAACTGTCTTCAACGAGCATTGAAGTATTTCAAATGATATTTCTGTATCTATTGAAATCATCACATGCCTTTTCTCTTTATTCTGCTAATATTCTGGGGTAAAAAACCCATTGATTTTTGCATATTAGAATAACCTGGATTCCTCAAAATCTATTTGGATACTATGCTTTACCTTTTCTATTTTTGTTGGATTTAATTTACAAACAATATAAAAAGAATTTCTATTTTTATATTTATATGGGATTTTGGTCTGTATTTTCTTTTTTTTCCTGTTTTTGTTTGTAATATTTTTGGTTTATTATTAGAATATTTCTGGCCTTACAATATGAGGTAAAAATTACAATCCTTTTTAATTTCTGGAAGAGTTGCTATAAGTTTTGTACCATGATTTTTTAAATATTTGGTAGTTATTACCAGGAAAAACATCAGATCATGAACTTTTTTTTTGGTAGAGAAATTTTCAAATTCAAATTTAATTTATTTAATTAATGCATTGCTTTCATATTTTAAATTATTTTCTTGTGATAATTTTGGCAATTTCTGTCTTCTAAGTTACCTTTTCATTTCATCTTCTTCACTGAATTTATTGACATAAGGTTTCTCATAGTAATATTATATTCTTTATAAGGTTTGTGGGATCTATAGAAATGTTTGGTCTTTTATCTCAAATGCCAGTAAATTGTGTTTTTGCTCGATCAATCTAGCTAGAAATTTATCAATTTAATTGAACTTTTTCAAGAATGAACTTTTTCCTTGTTGGGTTTTTTCTATTACTGATTTACTCTTTCATTGCTGCTTTTTAATTTAATATTTATTTTTTCCCTTTTATTTTGGTTTCATAAAGTGAAAGTTCAAGTCATTGAGTTGGAACCTTTCTTAGTAGATGATTCACAAATTACTGATTTTCTTAATGTTGCTTTTGCTGCAGTCCCTAAATTTTGCTTTTTGCATTTTGATTTTGATACAGTAAAAATATTTTAAAATATCCATTGGGACCTGTCACAGTAGCTCTCTGGGAGGCTGAGGCAGGTGGATTGCTTGAGCTCAGGGGTTCAAGACCAACCTGAGCCCAAGCAAGCCTGTCTAAAAAATAGCAAGGCATTGTGGCTGGTGCCTGTTATCCCAGCTACTCAGGAGGCAAGAGAATTTCTTAAGTCCAAGAGTTTGAGTTTGCTGTGAGCTAGGATGTCATGGCACTCTATCAAGGGCAGCAAAGTGAGACTCTGTCTCAAAATAAATAACTAAATAACTAACTAAATAAATAAATAAATACCTGCCTTTGGGAATTATGTGATACATGTATCATTTTAAACTATACTGTGTACTTATTTTTTAGGACTTTTTTAGTACCTCTTAGTTATGCATTTTTCATTGAATTACATTGTATTATGAGAATTTTTTTTTGCATCAGTTGCATCCCTTGTAAATTTATTAGGGGTTATTTTGTGTATACAAAGAATGCATATTTTGTGACTTTTGGGTTTTGTATTCTATGATAATCAACTAGGTCAAATTTTTTTAAAGTGTTTTTTTATCCTTACTTTTTATCTGTTTACCTGTTCTACCACTTTTGTAAAAGTAGTTATAAAACAACTAATTGTAATTGTAGACATGCCTATTTTTCTCTTTGCCTCTAATTTTCCTAACTTATTTTTAATTTCTGTTATTTGCATACATATTTAGACTGATGTGTTTTCTTTATTAATTTATGCTTTTATCTATCACAAAATGCCCCCTTTATCTCTGGGACTATTCATTCTCCAGAATAATGAATATTGCTAGAATAATCATTCAGATAAATGAATAATTTATCTTAAATTAATATAGCCTCTCTAGCTTTCTTGTTATCTGAATGTGCATGAAAACAATATCCTTTCTTTCACTTTTAACTTGCCTTTGGCTTTTCATTAAAGCTGTCCCTTATGGAAGCATTTAATTTGGTTTTATTTTATATCAAGTTTCATAATATTTGTCTTTTCATTTGTGTTTAGATTTTTTTTACTTAGGGCACAACTTTTAGTAGGTAAGATTTCAGTCTACAGTCTTATCTGTTCTCTATTTGTCCCCTCTGTTCTTAATTTTTTTTTCCTTTTTATTGTTCATGCTAGTTAGCTTTTAAGTTTTTTCTTGGCTTGTCTATAGCCCTTGGTTATTTAACCAAAGACTAATTTAGGTGGTTTTGTATGTGTATTTGCAGACATATTTAAAATCTGTAGTGAGTTAACTTTAATTAAAGGATATTATCCTTGCTAATCTGGGTGGGGCTCATTAGTTGAAAGATTCAAAAAACAAAACTGAGGTTTTCTTGAAAAATAAAAAATAAAATTCCCATATGGACTTCAACATTAGCTCCTATGTGAATATTACGAGCATGCTATTTTCTTCTATAGATTTCAGACTTGTCTACCTAGACTCAACAATTGCATAAGCCAATTCCTTGAAGTAAATCTTTCTGTCTCTGTATATATACATGTGTACATACACTCATTGACACCCTCCTCCCCCACCAATTGGATAGAACAGATATTGTTTTCGGGAGTAGTTCTACAAAAATAGAACTTTTTTTTTTTTAATTTCAGGTTAATGTGAGGGTACCAACAACTAGACTAGGTTATAATGATTTCATTCTTTAGGAAGAGTCATCTTGTAGTTATATTCCCCACCCAAGAGGTGTGCCATATATCCTTACATTGTGCCCATTAAATGGGAAAACACTAATCCCTCTCACTCATCCCTGCTCCACCCTCTCTTCTTCCCCCTTCCCTCAACTTGAACTGAGTTTTTCTCTTACATGGTCATGTGTTAGCTTATCTACTAGCTACCTATTAGTATTGAGTATATTAGAAAATTGCTTTTCCATTCTTGTTATATGTTACTAAGGAGAATGTGTTTCAAATGGATCCAGGTTAATACAAAAGATATAAAGTTACCATCTTTTATTGCTGAATAGTATTCCATGGTATACATATAGCAGAGTTTGTTAATACATTCCTTTGTTGATGGGCATTTAAGTCTTTTCCACATCTTGGGGATTATAAACTGAGCTGCCATAAAAACTAGTGCAAATGTCCTTATGATAAAAGGATATTTTTTTTCTTGTTACATGCCTAGTAATGGGATTACAGGATCAAATGGGAGATCTCATTTGAATTCTTTGAGGAATCTCCATACTTCTTTCCAAAGAGGCCTGTATTAGTATGCATTCACACTAATGTGTAAAAGTGTTCCCTTCTCTCTATGTCCACACCAGCATTTTTGACTTTGTGTCTTTATGATGTGGGTTATTCTCACTGGGGTTAGGTAATATCTCAGGTTGGTTTTGGTTTGCATTTCTCTGATGATCAGGGACAATGAACACTTGTTCATATATTTCTTAACCATTCATCTGTCTTTTTTAGAGAAAGTTCTGTTCATTTGTCTTGCCCAGTTATTGATGGGATTGTTTGTTCTTTTGTTCATTAATTTGAGTTATCTGCAGATTCTGGTTATCAACCCTTTGTCAGATTCATACCCTGTAATATATTTTCCTATTCTGAAAGTTATCTATTTCCTTTAATTGTTGTGTCTTTACTGTGCTGTGCTGAAGCTTTTAAATTTAATTAATTCCCATTTGTTCATGTTTGTCATTGATGTGATGGCATGGCCACTGAAGTCTTCATCATAAAATCTTTCCTCAGTCCAACAATATCAAGAGTTTTTCCCACACATTCTTCTAGGATTTTTGTCATTTTATGTCTTAGATTTAAATCTTTTATCCATCGTAAGTCAATTTTTGTAAGTGGTGAAAGGTGTGAGTACAATTGCAGTCTTTTCCATGTGGTTATGCAATTCTTTTCCACAGTGTATCCTTTTGTTTGGTTTACCAAAGATCAGATGGCAATAAGACACTGTTTTCATGTCTTGGTTTTCTATCCTATTCATATATCTATGTATCTATTTTTGTGTCAATACCATGCCATTTTGATCACTGTGGACTTGTAATATAACGTAAAGTGTGGTGGAGTGATGTCTCTAGCTTTTTTTTTTATTCATGAATATTTGTATTTTTTTAATACATGCATTATTTTATTATTATTTTTTAATTGTTGGGAATTCATTGAGGATACAAAATTCAGGTGACACTGATGGCATTTGTTAGATAAAGTCCCTCTTATAATTGTGTCCCGCCCCAAGAGGTGTGCCATACACTCTGATGCTCCTCCCCTTTTCTCCTCCCCTCTCTCCACTTGCTTATTCCCCTACCTTGCCCCCTTGTATTAGCTCAACTACTGCCTTCTTATTAGAATAGAGCACATTGGATTCTTGCTTCTCCATTCTTATGATGCTTTACTCAGAAGAAAGTGTTCCACCTCTATCCAGGTTAATACAAAAGATTTAAAGTCTCCATATTTTTTAATGGCTGAATTGTGTTCCATGTTATAAGTATGCCACAGCTTGTTAATTATTCCTGGATTGGTGGTCATTTAGGTTCTTTCCACATTTTGGCAATTGTAAATTGAGCTGCAACAAATAGTCTAGTGCAAGTGTCCTTATGATAAAAGGAGTGTTTTTTTTTTTTCCTTCGGGGTAGATGCCTAGGATTGCAGAGTCAAATGGGAAGTCTAATTTGAGTCCTTTGAGGATTCTCCACACTTCCTTCCAAAGAGGACTTTATTAGTATACAGTCTCCCCAACAGTATAAAAGTGTTCCCTTCTCTCTATGTCCACACCAGCATCTGCAGCTTTGAGACTTTTTAATATGGGCCATTCTCACTGGAGTTAGGTGATATCTCAGGGTAGTTTTGATTTGCATTTCTCTAATATTTAGGGGTGAGGAACATTTTTTTTCATGTTTTTTAGCTATTCATCTGTCTTCTTTATAGAAAGTTCTATTCATGTCTCTTGACCAGTGATATATGGGATTGTTGGGTCTCTTTGGTTGATTAATTTCAGTTCTCTACAGATCCCAGTAATCCAGTTTTTGTCCAATTCACAATATGCAAATATCCTTTCTCTTTCTGAAAGTTGAGTGTTTGCTTTGGTTGTTGTTTGCTTAGTTGTACAGAAGCTTTTCAGCATAAATAAGTCCCATTTTTTTTTCTTTTGGTCCAATTTCCATGGAAGTCTTCATAAAATCTTTCCCCATGATGATATCTTCAAGTGTTTTCCCCACACTTTCATTGAAGATTTTTTATTGCTTCAAGTCTTGGTTAGATTTAAATATTTTATCCATCTTGAGTCAATTTTTATTAAGTGGTGAGAGGTGCAGGTCCAGTGTCAATCTTTTACATGTGGTTATCAGGTTCTCCCAGCACCATTTATTGAATAGGGATTATTTTCCCCAGTGTATGTTCTTGTTTGCTTTATCAAAGATCAAGTGGCTGTAAGATATTAGTTTCATCACATGGTTTTCTATTCAGTTCTAAATGTCAATGTCTCTATTTTTGTGCCAATACTATGCTGTTGTGATCACTATGGCCTTGGAATATAGCCAACAGTCTGGTAGGGTGATACCCCCAGCTTTGTTTTTATGACTAAGAATTGCCTTGGCTATATGGGGTTTCCTCTGTTTCCATATGAAAAAAAGAATTATTTTTTCCAATTCTTGAAAGTGTGATGATGGGATTTTAATAGAGATCGCACTGAATTTGCAGATTGCTTTAGCTAGTATAGACATTTTCAGAATGTTAATTCTTTCTAGTCATGAGCATGGTATGTTCTTCCATTTGTTAATATCTTCTGCAATTTCTTTTCTTAGAGTTTTGTAATTTTTTTTTTGTAGTGTTCCTTCATCTCTTTTGTTATGTATATTCTTAGGTCTTTCCTTCCTTCCTTCCTTCCTTCCTTCCTTCCTTCCTTCCTTCCTTCCTTCCTTCCTTTCTTCCTTTCTTTCTTTCTTTTGAAGTTACTGTGAAGATAATTGTGTCCCTGATTAGCTTCTCATCTTGGTTGTTATTGGGTAACAAAGGATACTGGTTGTGGAGATTGATTTTACATCCTGACACATTGCTGTGTATTTTGATCACTTTCAGGTTTTTGGTTGAATCTTTGGGGTTTTCTGAGTATAAGATCATATAATTGTCAAGGAGTGAGAGTTTGACCTCCTCTGCCCTCATTTGGGGGCCCTTTATGTCCTATTCTTGGCTGATTGCATTGGCTAGAACTTCTAAAACTACGTTGAATAATACTGGCAATAGTGGACATCCTTGTCTGGTTCTAGTTCTAATGGAAAAGCTTTTGATTTTACTGATTCAGTAAGATATTAGGTATTAATTAGCTAAAATTATTAGCTATTAATTATTTTAAGAAATTGACCACCTATTCCTGTATTGTTAAGTGTTCTTGCTAGAAAATGATGCTGAATTTTATCAAATGCTTTTTCTTCCTCTATTGAGAGGATCATACAATCTTTGTTTTTGTTTCTATTGATATAGTGAACTACATTTATAGATTTCAGTATGTTAAACCAGCCTTACCTCCCTGGGATGAAGCCTACTTGATTGTGATGTATAACTTTTTCAATGTGTAGCTGTAATCTATTAGGTAAGATTTTACCGAGTGTTATTGCATCAATATTCATTAGTAAAATTGGTCTGAAGTTCTCCTTTTCAAGGTCCTTTCCTGGTTTTGGAATCAGGGTGATGTTTGTTTCATAAAACGTTTTGGGGAAGGCTCCTTCTTTCTCAGTGTTTTGCAGTAGGTTCTAAAGTGCAGGTACAAGATCATCTTTTAATATTTGCTAGCATTCTGGTATGAAGTCATCTGGTCCAAGGCTTTTTTTTTGTTGGGAGAATTTTTTATTGTTTTTTCGATCTCATTGCTTGATATTGGTTTGTTCAACAGATCTAGTTCTTTCTGGTTAAGTCTAGGGAGATGGTGTGATTACAAATATTGGTCCATTTCTTTCCAATTGTCAAATTTCTGGGTATAGATTTGCTTGTATAAATCAGAAATAATCTCTCAGATCTTTCTGGTATCTGTTTATTTCACTTTTATGATTGAGGTTAATAGAGATTTTGCTTTTCTGTTTCTAGTTAATCTGGCCAATGGTTTATCAATTTTATTTATCTTTTTGAAGAATAAGCTTTTTGTTTCTTTAATTTCCTGAATGAATCTTTTGTTTTCAATTTCATCTATTTCTGATTTAATTTTGGTTATTTCTTTTCTTCAGCTAGATTTGGGATTAGATTGTTCTTACTTTTCCATTTCCCTGAGATGATTCATTACAGTTTTTGGCTTTTATTAAAAAAGAAAAACTGACATTTTATTTTCTTTTATTTATTAAATCATAAATGCATAGATCATGTATACATTAATGCATTTATAGGGTAAAATGTGCTGATTTCATATAGAATTAGGAGCATTTACATCACAAAATCTCAAAACTACAGATGTTGGCATGGATGTGGAGGAAAGCGAGGATTAGGTTTTTGATGTGCTCTTTTTCTGGTTTTCAGATGTAGGCATGTAATGTGATAAGTTTCCCTCTTACGACTGCTTTTTCAGTATCCTTCAGGTTTTGTAACTTGTAGTTTCATTGTTGCTATATTTGAGGAATTTAGTGATTTCTTTCTTTATCTCTTCTTTGAGTGAAGAGTAATTTAGCATAAAGTTTTTGGTTTTTATCCCTTTGTGTGGGGATGAAAATTCTGTTGGAGTTATATAGGCAAAAAGCCTGTAAGTATACCTTTAAATGATTCCATTTTGTGAAGGCAAGTATAAAGTCTTTTGTGAGATAGAAAGGAAAAAATCCTGGATAAAACTCCATATGTGGCTTAGAAATTTATCATGTAGAAGTGATTAAGGGCCAAGTTTCGTGGGGGCAGGTCTGTAGGCCTGTAGGATTTTCCAGACTACTCCCTAAAGATGATTAATTGCCTCCAGATAGTCAAGCATTCAAATAGCTTATTTCCCCAGAACCTTGTTTTGTGTTTTTTTTTTTTTTTTTGATTACTTAGCATAAGTGTAACTTTAGTGAAGTGGTTATCAGTTAATCCAGTTAAACCTTAGCCCATAAGAGTAGCTTTAGATAATATTAGTAAAGTGGCTATCAGTTAATCCGGTTTATCCATAGGTCCATAAGTACCAGGCAGTAAGAGGCCTGGGGCCAAGGTTTAAGTCATATGTTTATTGATTAAGTTATGTGCCTATATAAGCTTTGGTGGAAGAAATAAAGTTGCTGTTTGCCTGAGTGAGCTTTCAGCCTCCTTATTCTCCGACATTTCATTGCAGCCTCAACCTCCGTGGAACCGCCCAGTCAAGAAATATTCACACAACAGAGTTCAGTTCCACTTTTTACCGTTTTGTAGTCTGAAAATATCCAAGGCACATTGTCACATGTCACTTCTGCCACTGCTTGTCAGGGCCCAGGACAGGCCAGGTCTCGGGCCCAGCTTAATTAGGTTCCGGATGCAGACCACTAAGTTACCTTGCTCAGGTACAGTTTCTCTTAGGTGCCTGAGGGCTATCTACTTTAGCTGGAGAGAGAGTGTGTCTTAGAGAGAGTAAAGCAGTCTTCTTAGAAAGATAGATCTTAGTCTTTAGCAGAGCTTAGTAATCTTCAGCAGAGAGATGCTGTGCTGGCGTTCTGCAGGCAGGCAGGAGAGGAGACAGAGTCAGAATAAGCGAGTCCATGATAGAATGAGCAGGCTCCTTGACTGCCTTCTCCTCCAGCCTAATATCAAGTTGATCTCGTGCCTCTCAACACCACAGTTGTAGAGACTGCCAATTTATCACTTCTCTCATCTCGTGAGCTCTCATGCTTGTTTGGAGATCTAAATCCCTCTCCATGCCCTTTCCACCAAGGTGTTCCATTATTGAGCTATACAGGTATAACTCTCACTCCTGCTAACCATAGGCTATATGGGCTGCAACAGTACGTTTTTAATTCTTTTAATTTTATTGATGTTTGATTTGTGTCCTAGCTAGTGTCTATTTTAGAGTTTGTTTCCTGGGCTGACAAGAAGAATAAATGTTCCTTAGTTTTGGGATGGCATGTTCTATATATGTCTATTAAGCCCATTTCTTCTTGGGTCATCTTTAAGTCACTTGTGTCTTAGTTTATTTTCTATTTAGTGGATCTGTCCAGTTCTGTCAGAGGGCTGTTGAAGTATCCAAAAATGATGGTATTATAGGATATTATGTTGCTCAGACCAATTAAGGTCTGTTTCATAAATCTGGGGGCATTTAAGTTGGGTTTATAAATATTTAGAATTGAAATGTCTGTCTTCTTTTTGTATTGTTCCCTTGACCAGTGTGAAATGCCCACCTTTGTCTTTCCTAATTTTAGTTGCTTTAAATCCATTTGTATCTGAAAATAATATTCTGACCTCTCCTTTCTTCTGATTTCCATTGGCCTGAAATATTGTTTTCTCTCCCTTCTCCCTGAGTCTTGTTTTGTCTTTGAAGGTATGTGTATTTTCTGGAGAAAACATGTAGATGGTTTGTGCTTCTTTATCCAATTGGCCAGCCTCTGCCACTCATTGGGGAATTCAAGCCATTTACATTTATTGAGAGAATTGATAAATGTGGGGAACTTCTATTCATCTTATTTTGTGAAAATCCATTGCTTATTTCATCTTTTGAATTATTGTGGAAGCTACTTTTGTGTTTTAGTTTGTGGGTGTTTACTTTGCTGGTGGTCCATTGTGATGTTCAGTGTGGGGTATAAGTGTAAATACCTGCTGTAGATCTGGTCCTGTCACAAATTTCCTCCATGTTTGCACATCAGTAAAAGATTTGATTTCTTTACAGATTTTAAAGCTTAGCTTAGTAGGTTATAGAATTCTGGTTTGAAAATTATTTTATTTAAGAAGGTTAAAGATAGCTGACCATTCTTTCTTGCCTTAGAAAGTTATTTCTGTACAGTCCACTGTTGCCCTGGTAAATCTGCCCTTGTAGGTCAATTGGGTCTTACTGCTGGCTGCTTGCATAATTTTCTTTATTGTCTTGACTTAAGTCAGGTTCAGTTTAATGTGTATTGGAGATGTTCTGTTTGTGTTGGGATGACTCTGGCTTTGATATTTTTCTAAAAGGTATTGTTTGGAAACTTTGTTTATACTTTTGAAATTATCATTTATGATATTTTACAGTAGGGCTTCAATTCCTTGGATATCCTTCTTCTACTTCAGGGATCCCTATAATTCCTATGTTTGAATGCTTTTTGTGAAGTCCCATAATTCTCTGAGTAGAAAGTTCTAGTTTCTCTTCTTTTTTTCCTATTTAATTGGTTTGTTTAGCTCATGAGATTTATCCTCTAGCTCTGAGATTTGTTCTTCTCCATAGGCTAATATGCTACTGATACTTACTACTAAATCTTTAAGTTCCACCTGTGCTTCCTCAGTTCCTTAAGCTCTATTATATTCTTTCTATATTCTTTATATCTTTAATTTATTATTTGGTTCTGTTTTTACATTTCCTTTTGATTATTTTCCACTTTCTCATTAATTCCCTTGTTTTTGCCATCTGTATTTTAAATTCCCTTTCTGCCATTTCCATTATTTCTTGTAAGTGGAATCCTCTACAGTATTTACCTATGATTCCTTGTGTGTGTGTGTGTGTGTGTGTGTGTGTATGTGTGTGTGTGTGTGTGTGTGTTCTCCTGTTCCTTTTTGTTGTTGTTGTTTTTAAATTTTTTATTAAATCATAACTTTTTACATTGAAGAATTTATGGGGTTCAGGGTACTGCTGTGATATACAATGTGAAATACTTATATTCACAATTATATTCATTTCTTAATAGTTTTGAAATGTACCATTGCATCATGCACATTAGGTGAGGTCTCCAGAAATATCCTCCCTCTTCCCATTACCCCCTTCCCCTCTCTTCTCTCTCCTTTTCCCTTCTACTTTCTGGACTATAGTTATATTTTGCCATTCCTATAAATGTGTTGGTGATTATATAATCATTTCATAGTAGTATTGACTACATTAGATGCTTTTTTTCCATTCTTGAGATACTTTACTAAGAATATGTTCCAGCTTCATCCAGGTAAACATAAGAGATGTGAAGTCTCCATCTTTTTTACAGCTGCATAGTATTCCATGGTGTACATAAAACAAAATTTGTTAATCCATTCATGTGTGGATGGACACTTGGGCTGTTTTCATGTCTTGGCCATCATGCATTGGTCTGCAATAAACATTCTGGTGAAAACGTCTTTGTTGTAAAATAATTTTTGATCATTGGGGTATATACCTAGTAGAAGAATTGAAGGGTCAAACAGTAGGTCTACTTTTAGTTCCTTGAGTGTTCTCCAAGCTTCTTTCAAAAAAGGTAATATTAGCTTGCATTCCCACCAACAGTATAGAAGCATTCCCTTCTCTCCGCATTCATGCTAACATTTATAGTTTTGGGATTTTGTTATGTGGGATAAACTTACTGGAGTTAGATGATATTTCAAAGAGATGATATTTGATTTGCATTTCTCTGATGACTAAAGATGATGAGAATTTCTTTATGTATTTGTAGGCCATGTGCCTGTCTTCATCAGAGAAGTTTCTCTTCAAATCTCTTGCCCACATAGAAATGGAGTTATTTATACTTTTCTTATTGATTAGTTTGTGGTCTCTGTAACTTCTAGTTATCACCTTGTTGGAAGCATTACTTGCAAAAATCTTCTCACATTCTGAAGGTTTTCTGTTTGCTATACTTACTGTGCTCTTGGCTGTGCAAAAGCTTTTTAGTTTGAGCAGGTCTCAGTAATGTACTTTTGGTGTTGTTTCAATTGCCCAGGGGGTCTTCCTTATAAAATATTCTCTCAGGCTGATTATAGTTTCATGTCTTAAGTTTAAATCTTTTATCCAGTGAGAATCAATTTTTGTTAATGGTGAAAGGTGGGGGTCCAGTTTCAGTCTTCTACAGGTGGCCAACCAGTTCACCTACCACCTTTTGTTAAATACGGAGTCTTTCCACCACTGAATATTTTTGGTAGGCTTATCAAAGGTCAAATGACAATAAGGAGCTGGGTTCATCTCTTGGTTCGCTATTCTCTTCCATAAATCTACATCTATGTCTTTGTGCCAGTACCATGCTATCTTAATCACTATATTTTATAGTATAGCCTGAAGTCTGGTAACATGATACCTCCTGCTTTGTTCTTATTTCTGAGTAATGTATTTGCTATTTGAGGTTTTTTCTCATTTCATATAAAACAAAGTACTATTTTTTCAGTTCTTTTAAGTATGACAATAGTGCTTTAATAGGGATTGCATTAAATATGTAGATTGCTTTGGGTAATATGGACATTTTAACAATGTTGACTTTTTTCCCAGCCATGAGCATGGTATGTTTCTCCATTTGTTAACAACTTCAGCTGTTTCTTTTCTCAGAGTTTCATAGTTCTCTTTATAGAGATCTTTCATGTCCTTTGTTTGGTAAATTCCCATGTATTTCATCTTCTTTGGCACTATTATAAAAGAAATAGAGTCTGTGACTACATTTTCAACTTGACTATTGTTGGCATATATAAAAGCTACTGACTTGTAAGTATTGATTTTGTATCCTGAGATGCTATTGCATTTCTTGATCACTTCTAAGAGTTTAAAGTTGAGTCCTTGGGATTTTCCAGGTATAGGATCATATCATTAGTGAAGAGTGAGAGTTCAATTTCCTCACACCCTATTTCTATGCTCTTGATTGCCTTCTCTTTCCTGATTGTGATGGCTAACACTCCATTATTGTGTTGAATAGCAGTGGAGACAGTGGGCATCCTTGTCTTGTTCCTGATCTGAGTGGAAATGTTTTCAATTTTATACCATTCAATATGATATTGGCTGTGGGTTTGCTGTAGATGGCCTCTATCAGTTTAAGAAATGTCCTTTCTGTACCTGTTTTCTTAAGTGTCTGATCATGAAAGCATGCTGGATATTATCGAAGACTTTTTCTTCATCAATTGAGAGAATCATATGTTTTTATTTTTTATTTTATTGCTGTGATGTATTATATTTATAGATTTGAGTACACTGAACCAACCCTGTAACCCTGGAATAAAACCAACTTGATCAAGGTGTATAATTTTTTTTTTTATTGAATCATAGCTGTGTACATTAGTTCAATCATGGAGTACAGTATGGCTTCATATACAATCTGAGATATTTTCATCCACCTGTTCGACATAACATTCGTGAGATTTTCTCATTTACTGTGTGAAAACATTTGTGTTCTGCATTTAGTAGTTTTCTCCTGCCCCTTCAAAGATGCACTTCAAGTGTGATCTCACCCTTTATCTTCTCTCCCCCCACCTTATCCCTCCCCTTCCTTCCCTCTCCCCTTTCCCTGTCTTCATTTTCAATAATTGGATTGTAGCCTTCACATGAAAGGTATAAATGTACTTCATATTAGGGCTGTATACATTGGATACTTTTTCTTCCATTCTTGAGATACTTTGCTAA
>CAUYRH010045315.1:0-14519 GCA_963574655.1 Perodicticus potto
GAGATCCACCTGCCTCTGCCTCCCAGAGTGCTAGCATTACAGGAGTGAGCCAGTGCAGAGGGGCCCAAACCCTGCGTTCTTACCCAAAGTTCTACACGGCTTTCCTGTGGCACTATGTAGTAAGAGCAATGAAGAGATTTGAATCCTTTGACTAAGGTATTCCAGGCCCAGAAATTGAGCCTAAGAAAATAATTTCAAAGAATAAACCTCTCTCTCTGCGTATCCATATGTATATATTTATATATGCATATATTTATTCACCTACAAAGATGTTTGTTTATTTTTTTAGTTTTTTTTTTTTGTAGTGACAGAGTCTCACTTTATCGCCCTCTTCACATAATCTTTCCCCAGGTCAACATCATCAAGGGTGTTTCCCACACTTTCTTCGAGAGTTTTTATCATTTTATGTCTTTGATTTAAAACTTTTATCCACTGTGAGTCAATTTTTCTAAGTAGTGGGAGGTGTGGGCCCAATCTTTTACATGGGGCTAACCAGTTCTCCGAGCCCCGTTTGTTAAATAGGGATTCTTTTCCCCAGTGTATGCTTTTGTTTGGTTTATCAAAGATCAGATGGCAATATGAGGCTGGTTTCATCTCTAGGTTTTCTATTCTGTTCCATAGATCTATGTCTCTATTTTTGTGTCAATACCAAACTGTTTTGATCACTATAGACTTGTAATATGACCTGAAGTCTGATAAAGTGATGGCTCTTGAGTTAATTTGTGTATAAGGCATGAGGTCTAAGCCAAGATTCATTTTTACCAGTTTTTCAACTGCTCCAATACCATTTGAATTCATTTATGCCTTTGTCCATAATCACTGAACATATTTGTGTGAGTCTATTTCTGGATTACCTGTTCTGTTCCTTTTATCTGTATGTTTGTCCTTCTACACCGGCTTGATTACTGTAGTTATGTAATAACTCTTGAAATCAAGCAGATTAATTTCTCCCACTTGGTCCTTCTTTTGCAAAATTGTCTTAGGTATTCTAGTTCCTTTGCTTTTCCATATAAATTTTAGAATAATCTTGTCTACATTTACAAAATGTCTGTGAGGGCCTTGATAGGAATGAGTTTAACCTCTATAGCAATTTGGGGAGAATTGGCATCTTTACTATACTAAATCTTTCATTCCATGAACATGATATATCTTTCATTAGAAGATCTGAAGCAGAATAGTAACATGATACGATTTGTGTTTTTTGAAAATCATTTTGGCTGATGTATGGAGAAAGCTTTTTTTTTTTTTTAAGCAAGTGTTCAAGAAATGTTTAGTCTCTAAATGTGAAGACACAATTTGGAACTGATATTTTCATTTTCCTCATATTGAGTTTCAGTGTGAAAAAAATTCATGCTCTTGCCTTAAACAGAGAGTTCTGAAATTTTAAAACTGGACAAAAATGAGACTGAGTCCAGCCTCAGGCTGCCTTCATATTCGGAAGTGGAAGTCCAGTCCTAGTGATATCTCAGTGTGGACAGGGGCCCAGCCACTACAGTTAAAGAGTTTCGACCCATCTGTGGGGAAGTAAGATTCAGGGCAGAAACCAGGCCTCAGCATCAAGGTGGCTCCTTCGCAGGAATCACCTGCTATTCATACAGAAACTGTTAGCTCTAGGTCCCTAGGGTCTCAAGGCCTAATTGGGCCAACTCCAACAAGGTGTATGGTTCTGTTTTATTTTATTTTATTTTATTTTATCATAGCTGTATACATTAATGCATTTGTGGGGTACAATGTGCTGATTTTATATACAATTTGGAGTGCTTACATCAAACTTGTTAATGTAGCCTTCACCACACTTTCTTCATTATTGTATTAAGACATTTATACTCTACACTTAATAGATTTGACATGTACCTTTGGAAAATGCACCCATAGGTGTGGTCCCACCGATTACCCTCATTCAGCCTTCCCCCATTTCCTCCCCCTCCTCTTCCTGGCTTTATCTTGGGCTGTAGTTGTGTTATATCTTTCATATGGAAATGTGGGTGATTATATATTGGTTTCATAGTAGAACCGAGTGCACTGGACACGTTTTCTTCCATTCTTACTTTTTTTTATTGAATCATAGCTGTGTACATTAATGCAATCATGGGGTACAATGTGCTGGTTTCATATACAATCTGAAATAGTTTCATCAAACTGGTTAACATAGCCTTCATGGCAATTTCTTAGTTATTGTGTTAAGACATTTATATTCTGCATTTAGTAAGTTTCACCTGTACCCTTCTAAGATGCACGGTAGGTGTGGTCCCACCAATCACCCTCCCTCCACTCCAACCTCCCCCCTCCCCTCCCTTCCCATATTCTTGTGCTCTAGTTGGGTTATAGCCTTCATATGAAAGCTATAGATTAGTTTCATAGTGGGGCTGAGTACATTGGATACTTTTTCTTCCATTCTTGAGATACTTTGCTAAGAAGAATATGTTTCAGCTCCATCCATATAAACGTGAAAGAGGTAAATTCTCCATCCTTTTATGGCTGCATAATATTCCATGGTATACATATACCACAATTTATTATTTTTTAAAATGAAATTTTATTTATTTATTTTTATTGTTGTGGATTCATTGAGGGTACAAGAAAGCACGTTACACTGATTGCATTTGTTAGGTAAAGTCCCTCTTACAATTGTGCCTTGCCCCCAAAAGGTGTGTCACACACTGAGACCCCACCCCCTCCCTCCTTCCCTCTCTCTGCTCTTCCTTTCCCACACTCCCTCCCTCCTTCTCTCTCTCCTGCTCTTCCCTTCCCCACCCCCCACTGTGTTATTGTCATTAATTGTCCTCATGTCAAAATTGAATACACAGGTTTCATGCTTCTCCATTCTTGTGATGCTTTACTAAGAATAATGTGTTCCACTTCCATCCAGGTTAATACAAAGGATGTAAAGTCTTCATCTTTTTTAATGGCTGAATAGTATTCCATGGTATACAGATACAACAGCTTGTTAATCCATTCCTGGGTTGGTGGGCATTTAGGCTGTTTCCATATTTTAGCAAATGTAAATTGAGCTGTGATGAACAGTCCAGTGCAAGTGTCCTTATGATAAAAGGACTTTTTTCCTTCTGGGCAGATGCCCAGTAATGGGATTGCAGGATCAAATGGGAGGTCCAGCTTGAGTTCTTTTAGGCTTCTCCATACTTCCTTCCAAAAAGGTTGTATTAGTTTACAGTCCCACCAGCAGTGTAAAAGTGTTCCTTTCTCTCCACATCCGTGCCAGCATCTGCAGTTTTGAGATTTTGTGATGTGGGCCATTCTCACTGAAGTTAGATGATGTCTCAGGGTGGTTTTGATTTGCATTTCTCTAATAATTAGGGAAGATGAGCATTTTTGCTAGCCATTCATCTGTCTTCTTTAGAGAAGGTTCTATTCATCTCTCTTCCCCATTGATATATGGGATTGCTGGCTTTTTTCATGTGGAATGATTGGAGTTCTCTATAGATTCTTGTTATCAAGCTTTTGTCTGATTCAAAATATACAAATATCCTTTCCCATTGTGTAAGTTGTCAATTTGCTTTGGTTGTTGTCTCCTTAGCTGTACAGAAGCTTTTCAGTTTAATTAAGTCTCATTTGTTAATTTTTGTTGTTGTTACAATTGCCACGGCAGTTTTCTTCATAAAATCTTTCCCCAGGCCGATATCTTCCAGTGTTTTTCCTATGATTTCTTTGAGGTTTTTTATTGTTTTATGCCTTAAATTTAAGTCCTTTATCCATCTTGAATCAATTTTTGTGAGTGGAGAAAGGTGCAGGTCTAGTTTCAGTCTTTTACATGTGGATATCCAGATCTCCCAGCACCATTTATTGAATAGGGAGTCTTTCCCCCAGTGTATGTTCTCGTTTGGTTTATCAAAGATTAGGTGGTGGTAAAATGTTAGTTTCATTTCCTGGTTTTCTATTCGATTCCAAACTTCTGTGTCTCTGTATTTGTGCCAATACCATGCAGTCTTGACCACTACAGCCTTGTAGTATAGCCTAAAATCTGGAATGTTGATGCCCCCGGCTTTGTTCATATTAGTAAGAACTGCCTTAGCTATATGGATTTTTTTCTGGTTCCATACTAAATGCAGACTCATTTTTTCCAACTCCTGAAAGTATGATGTTGGTATTTTAATAGGGATGGCATTGAATCTGTAGATTGCTTTGGGAAGTATAGACATTTTAACAATATTGATTCTTCCCAGCCATGAGCATGTATACCACAATTTATTAATCCATTCATGGGTCGATGGGCACTTGGGCTTCTTCTATGACTTGGCAATTATGCATTGGGAGAAATGGGAAGTGTTTCTCCAAAATACGACCTGGGGTGTGAGCCCTGTTGCCACCCCCACTGCCATGCTCTGCCGCTGGCCACATTACTCCCTGTCCCCACTTGGCTCCCTGGCTCCGCAATCCCCACTTTACACCCGTGCTGCTGTTTCAGCATAGACTTGTAGCATCCCAGGCCATGACCATACACCTCTTGAGAAATTGCCCAACAATCTGGACTCTGCAGGGGACAGGCCTCCAGACAATGGGGTGGGAGTGGAAGGGTGGGCTGAGAGTTTAGAATATATGTTCAGTTGAATATATGTTCAGTTTTATGCCTGGTGGGAGAATGCCTAGGTTCACAAGTGGGATCTCTCTGGGGAAGGAGATCTGCTTTTTAGTGGCTCTCTCCTGTGGGATAAAAAAAGAGACCTGAACTCTGCTCACTTGTTTGTAGAAAGCTCACTTTGAGCCATTCTCATGGGGGAGAGGACTCTTGTCTGCT
The DNA here is from genome assembly GCA_963574655.1 of Perodicticus potto. Lineage (NCBI taxonomy): Eukaryota > Metazoa > Chordata > Mammalia > Primates > Lorisidae > Perodicticus > Perodicticus potto. The sequence continues at coordinate 4,754 of CAUYRH010045315.1, forward strand.
TGGCGATGGGTTTTGTACCTATAGTTTGTTTCCTTGGGGTCATAGCTCACCTCAGCAGGGGTGATGGGTAATGTGCACTCCTCAATCTTCTCTCCTAGCTCAGCTTCAAACCATCAGCTTTCTTGAGAAAATTCTCTCCTTTATCTTTCCTTCTGGACAGGAGCCTGTTTGGAAAGGTGGTTCCAGTTGGCCATCTTGCCCCTCCCTCCTGTAGAAAGAATTCTTGAAGATGGAACTTGTAGAGGCAAGCAAATGAATTAGGAGAATATTGCAGTCAGCAGGGTGAGAGATAATGATGGCTTAGACCAGGTGATGGAGGTGGAGAGGAAAAACTCATTTTGGGATTCATTTGAAGTGGAAGTAATAAGGCTTACTGATGGACTGAATGTGAAGCTTAAAGAAGAGTGAAGTGTCAAGGATGTATTCCTGAGTTTCTGGATTGACCCAGAAGATGACACTATTTACTGAGAGGAATATGGGAAATACCATGTTTGAGGGAAAGAGGATGAATTTGACTGGGTTGTTCTAAGTTTCCATGCTGGTGGGCCTTCAGGATGTCTATTATATGTAATGAGCAGTTGGAGATAGAGTCAGAAGTTAAGGGGGAAATTAGTGCTCTAAATAATATCTGTACTTGCACACTTTCCCTTTGTATCATTTCAGTTAAAACTGGATACCCTTGGCACTTAAATGTAGAAGCTTAACTTTTACAACCCCAATAATTTGCAAAGGTTTACTGTTCCCATCACTTAGCTTATAGGTGGGATTTGTAACCTGGTTTCTCAAGGCTTGGGCAGTAATTATATGATTGTTAATGTAAATGGATGTGAAGAAGGCGTTTGCACCACAATGAACTCAAAATGTCTGCATACTCTTTTTTTTTTTTTTTTTGTAGAGACAGAGTCTCACTCAATGGCCCTTGGTAGAGTGCCCGTGGTGTCACACAGCTCACAGCAACCTCCAGCTCTTGGGCTTAGGCGATTCTCTTGCCTCAGCCTCCCAAGTAGCTGGGACTACAGGTGGCCGCCACAATGCCTGGCTATTTTTTTGTTTTGCAGTTTGGCCAGGGCCGGGTTTAAACCCGCCACCCTCAATATATGGGGCCAGTGCCCCACTCGCTGAGCCACAGGCACCACCCTGCATACTCCTTTTAAAATCTGCTGAGTTATTTACATTGTATATGCTAGAATAATCAGCCGTTCTCAACCTGTGGGTTGCAACCCACAGGAACTGTATTAAAGGGCTGCGGCATTAGGAAGGTTGAGAACCACTGTGCTAGATGGACAGATAGAACTAGTTTTCATTTCTGGTGAGAACAATTAGAAATGCCTGAAGAAGAGTTCTATTTATACTTTTGGCAGTGGTGGTGTTTTGGGAGGAGGCAGAGCGGAAATAAGAACTGTAACTCATTTTAGCTGGGCTCTTATTTGCTCAAAGGGGCAAGATCCAGGAACTCTCTTATTCCAATGACTTGGGTAGCACATCCTGGTTAGGAGGAGCCAGAGCCATGAGCACAGGCCTATGCATGGTTTGGCATAGATAAGGTGAATTACAGGCTTAGGGCTTTTAAAATATGTTCTCTGGAATATTCCAAGTCCACATTTGTTTAGCTGGGAGAATTTTAGAATTCTGCCAACTCTAGGGGACTTCCGTAGTGGTGAGAGTCTACCTGTCAGAAACTAAGGCACACTAAGATAAAATGGAGGTGTCACATGTCATGGCAGTTTTTCTTATGGCATGTTCATTAAACCTGTCAGCTCTATTGGGAAGGGTTACCCTCTATCTCAGGGCTGCAATTTCTCTACTTACTGTCTGCTTTGACCACTCCAAGTGTGTTACATATGGTAGTCTTACAGGGAAGTTAGCAAAAAGCATCTCTTCCCATTTACCGATGTTTTACCTATCTTGTTAAAAAATGCATTTCCTAAGCTAACTAGGCAATTTCGTTAATTTAAGCATCCACGAATTTAAGCAATCCAGGAATCCCCTAGTGCTGATTCAAATAAATTATCTGGTTACTTTAACAAGATCTGAAGCTTTTATGGCACGGATAAAATGGGGAAAATTAAAAAAAATAAAGGTTTCCTTCAATGCCGTAGTGAAATTCATCACCCTACCCTTTTTAGGCTGAGTGGGAGACCCATCCCAGAAGCCTTGCTCAGTTTTCTACAGGGAAGGGAGGCAACTTTGTTCTAGTTTTCCAGTAAGCAGGGATCCCTCAACCCTCTTCGTGGCTTCAGAGTAGATATGCACAGTTGTCCTGCATTACAGGCAAGTTAGGCTGACTCCTAGGACGTGAAAGGTGCTGGAACCATGGTATGCCCCCAGAGATTCTCCCCTCTGCCACAGAGGCTGGGATTTCCACCACTGTGGTATTCCTCTGGGAGTGCGGGGTGTTTCTAAATATGGGTCACTTGAGGGCTTCCTTCGAGTACTTTTGCCATTTTCAATAATATCATTATCATTATTTACTAAATATTTTCCTTTAAATTCACTTTACATAAAAGCACTTTTTGGCTGCAACCTTGTACTAACCAATAATATTCACGTGATCACAGATTTGATGTGCTAATTTTACTTTTTCTGGGGGTTTTCGTTCTCCCCAGAACTGAGCCTTCCAGGTGGGCTTCCCAAGCAGCAGCAGTGAGCTTGGGCTTTGGCCTCACTAAGGATCCAAAGGTCAGACTCCTTCCTTTTGCACCAACAGTTATGGGCAAAAAGGCCCCTTTGCAAGGTTTGCTATGGACCTTTTATCTCAGGCTCCACTCAGGAAGAGTGTATTTGACAGGGACTTGTGTCCCAGTGACACAATCTCCAGTTACTCTGAAACAGAAGGTCATTCCATCCCCATAAACAGTTGTGACCCCACTTGGATTGGCAAATGCTTCTACTGGCAATTTTCTACTCTGCTGGTTTCCCACCTGTCTGCTGGAGTGGGTGTGCAAAGCTCAAAAGCTTTGGCTTGGGCTATATGTTTGCAGGGCTCTATCTGCAAACATATAGGGTCCTCTTTGTTGGATTTTCCCCCATAGGGACTTGATAGCAAATGAGATCCAGACTTCTTTGCAGGTGAGATTTATAACAATATAGCCATCCTTAGGGACCAACCAGATGACGAATATATTAAGGCATTGCTGAAATACCAGCAGCCATGCCCTAGGGGTTCCACTTAGGCAGTCACAAGTGTAATACTTTTCCCTCCTGGTGAGCTGAGATTGGGGACCTCTGGGCAGAATGAAATATCAGGAGATGGGAGCCTACATCTAGCTTCTGAGTAGCCCAATAATGTAGTTACAAACCTTTCCAGTTTACCCAGGCTCCCTCACACATGAGGGCACTTCCCTTCAAAGGCAGCTTAAAGTCTCCCTTTGGTCTTTGACACCTATCTTGTTTACTGTACTTTCGAAGCACCATTCATGAAAGCTAATTAGTCCAATAAACACTAAGAATTACTATAGTTAAGGGTGCCAAGATTGTATATTTGCGATCAAGCTAGGGGCCTTCTGGAGACAATGCATGTTCTTTTTTTCTTTTTTTTTAATTCAATGTTTCCCAAAGAGTGGCAAGAGAGATAATTTTAAATGATGCATTGAAAAGCTTAAAAATTGATCATGGTTTTGTTTTCTGTTTGGCCACACACCCTGGTCTCAATTTCTTCCCTAAATTACAGCTTTTGGTATCTCCCTATGAAAGACAGTATATAGCACAGTGGATACGTGTGGGGACTGTTCATCAAACAAATTGAATTTTGAATCCTGGCTCCACCACTTACTACCTATACTTACTAACAAGCAAGTTCCATTGACTCTTTGAGCCTCAGGTTCCTCATCTACGAAATGGGGGTAACAATGGCTTCTACCTAGTAGAATTGTTTCGAAGATTAAATCATATGCAAATCACTTAGCATGGTGCCTAGCACAGAGCGTTCACATCATGTTATCTATACCAACAACAAAAACAAGAATTTTTATTCTTGGGATATTGGTATCTCACTTAGTGCTTTTCACCGAGGCTGCTATTCACCTGCTATTTCAGCTTCTTTAATTACCAACTGAGTATACCTCATGTTGAGGCTGGGTGTTGTTACTCAGTAGTTAGCGCACCAGCCCCCACACCAGAGGTGGTGAGTTCAAACCCAGCCGGACCTGCTTAACAAAAAAAAAGAATGAGTATAATCTTGTTGGATAGACCCCTATAGCTGGCTTTGCATTTCTGGCTTCCATCTATGTCCAGATGTTGAGTTGTGCTAGGCTTAGATTTTCAGAGCAGGGTCAAGGGTGTTGGGCACGGTCGAAGCAGAGACTAGGGTTTGGAGAGGTCATCAGCCAGGTCTGCCTGGCACTGGCTGGGGCTTTGGGGCTCCCTCTGCTGGACAATCAATCAGTCTTCAGGTACCAAGAGCTGAGCTAGGGAAAACGAACCACAGAGACATTTTTAATCTTTGGCAATGGAGACAGATGTGAAAGCAGACAGAAGTGATACAGGGTCCTCACAGCTTGCTCGAAGTCTATAGCACGCAGCAGTTGGGTGGGCACAGGGAAATACTGGTCAAAGCTACTGAGCAGCTGGGGAAGGTCCGTAAAGGGAAAGGCTGTGCAGAGGACAGTGATAGGATGGTGATCCTGGAGCTGAGTTCTGAAAGGGAGAGGGAGGAAAAGCACGGGGACTTCGAAACCCTGGCATAGCCATAAATACCACTGTGATAATTTTTGGCAAGGCGCAGGTGTTTTTGTTTGCTACATTGCACTGCTTTTAGGCATGAAAGAATATTCACGCTGTGGACCTTAAGAATGCACTTGTTTCAAGTTAATTGTAAGCTAATTGAGGGTATAAAGTGTATAAATACAGAAAATCTTAGTACAGAAGCAAGTACATTCCCAATGCCTGACTTGAGCAGTGTTTTAGTTATTTGTGTTCTTGTGTTTTGAGAAAAGTGATTTTAACTGGGACTTAAATACTAATTTGATGTTACAGAGCTAGCTGTGTGACAGACATTTGCCAGTTTTAGGTGATATGTTACTGCATAAATCCTTTGTGAAAACACCACAGACTCAAAATTATGTACTCATTTATTCATTCAACATACACAGTACCAGAAATGTGCAAAGTGCAGGGAATCCAATGACAACAGGATTGTCATTAATGAGAGGGCACACCTCCTACCTCTGAAGTGTTGGTGGTCTAGAACACTTCATCATGCAGCTTCACCCTTTGGAGTAAACAATGACTGGTTTGCCTCACCGGAGGGCAACCCCGACAAGTTGAAGTTGAGTGGCAGCTCAATCTGAGCTGGGTAGTGGCAGTTGTAGGAGAGGGAGACCAGCCTGGGACTCAGAATTTGATGGTTAATTCCTGAAGTTTATACCTAGAGACAACTGGGGTAAACAGGACTGGGATAAATTGAACTTATTATAAGTTGTCTAAAATCAGGGTCTGTATTTATTGAATGAATAAATGAGTAACTATAAACATATTTTAATAGGTGATTTTGGATTTGTATGTATAACCAACTTCTAATATAGATGGCTGACACTGGATGTTTTAAAAGAACATTATTCTAGAAGAGGAATGTTTCTTTTGATAGACCTTAATCTCATCTCTTCCATTATCTCAGAAGTCCTAACATCCAGAATTGCCCTAACACATGACACTTTCTGCTTTAATATAAAATAAATTCTTAGAGAGTAGAATGGTGGTTACCAGAGGCTGGAAAGGAAAGTGGGGAAGAAGGTATGAAGAAAAATTGATTGTTGGGTACAAAAATTCAGTTAAATAGAAAGAATAAGTTCTAGTACTCAATCATACAGCAAGGAAAGTACAGTTAATAATAATTTTTAAAAAGTACACAATTATGATTTAATAAAAATTAAAAAAATAATAATTTATTATACATTTTTAAATAGCTAAAAGAATGGGAATATTCCCAACCCAAAGAAAAGATAAATGTTTGAGGTGATGATATCTCAATTACCCTGATTTGTTCATTATACGTGATATACAGATATTAAAATATCACATGTACCCCCCGAATATGTACAACTATTATCTTTCAAGAAAAATAAAATGAAGCAGACTCTGCTTTTAGAAGGTGGAGAAAGGGCAACTACACAAGGGTCAGCAAACTTTGCTTTCTAGTTGTGTTATTCAGCCTTTCTGAGGTTGTGATAACCCTAAGGATTTGCCAAACCCTCTAGTGGTGACCGCTCTTCACTCCATCTGCCTTTCTACCTTTCAGCCAGAGCTCTTCTAGAATTCAGTCATCAGTACGCTGTTTCCTTGCCCACTTGAATGACAACCAGGCTGGAGTTAGACAGTCAAGGTGTGATTTCAGGAGTGTAATAAAGGCTCCTGCAGTCCCCCACATTCTCCTTCATCAGCTTGGAGGCTTTAATGCATGGATTCCTGTCAACATTCAAATCTCCCTTGAGAGGGGCATATTCTGCTATCATGATTATCATCATGATCAGTTTATCACATTGCCACATTCTGCTGTAGTGACTATCCTCATTATCAGCCTTACACATGAGTGGGAATGAGTGCTTCCAGCAAAAGTGCTGGGGGAAGGGGAAAGAGGCTAAGAAGAAAAAGAGATGCAGGTGGATCAAAAGCACCTCCTCAATTAGGCAGAAGACACTGACGCTGGGCTTTGAAGACATCACAGTTTTGCTAAGGTTGAAGCTACCCTTCCTCTTTCCTGCCCCATTAGGAATCTGCAAAAGGACCTGAAGATACCTGGGAGTCAGCTCCACACACCTCCCCCCCGCTCAGTTGCTGGAAATCCCCGAGTTAGAAAAAGTAACTTTAGTACGCCCTCAGGTGGTCAAATGGAATACAGCGGCGATGGCTTTTATGGAAGTTGGCACTCCCAACAAACGTCTCGGAGTAGAGGCTGGTGCTTGGCAAGTTGCTAGGTACCCAGCAGGGCAACTTGTGTGGCGATGGCACTCTTCCCTTTAGGGCACTCATTCTCAAGCTGGAGTGATCTTGCTAGGTTTATTTTGGACACCCTGCATCTCCTCCTCCTCACAACTCTGTGTGACATGTGCCTATTTTTGAAGTTAAAGTGACTTTATGTATTAGATTTAGATTATTACTAATTAAATTAGTAATTATTACTAATTAGCTGATAGTGTGCTCTTTAAACTAATTGGAACTACCTCTAAAGGCACCAAGGATTATTTGTGTGTGGGTCTCCTATGTAAAACAGACCAAAGGGACAAAGGTGGCTTACCGTGGGTATTTTAAACTTTTAAATTTTGGAATATACATTATTTGCAGAAACGTTGCAAAGACAGCACAAGTACAAAGAATTTCCATTATACTCTTTACCCAGATCATCCCAAAGTTAACATTTTACCACATTCACTTTATCATTCTCTCCCTAATTATAAATATGTATAGACTTTTTCTGATTTGTTTGAGTATAAATTACAGTCATGATGCTCCCTTACGCTTAAATACTTGAAGCACATGTCCCTTCTAAAAATAAGGAACTATGCCTATAAAACTACGATGGATTTATCAAAGTCAGGACATGAACATTGACACAATACCATTTTCTAATCTGTTGCCTTTATTCAAATTGGCATATTATCACACTAAGGTCCTTTACAGAAAATATATCTATAGGTTTCAATCCAGTATCACTCATTGTATTGCATTTAGTTGTTGTGTCTCAGTAAGTCTCCTTTAATCTGAAATATTTCCTGAGTCTTTGTCATTCATGACCTTGACATTTTTAGAGAGCACAGGCCCATTACTTGGTGTAATATCCCGAAATTTGAATTTGTCTGATGTTTCCTCATGATTAACTTTGGGTTATGCATTTTAGATGAGAATACCCAGAAGTGATGCTATATGCTTCTCAATGCACATAATGTCCGTCTCCTTTAACCACAGCTTTTGACACACAGATGTGATAGGTTTTTTTTTTTTTTTTTTGCTTTCATATTTTAAAGTTTTAAATTTTTCGTTTTTTTTTAATCTTTTGACTTTTTTATTGTTTGAGATTCATTGGAGGTACAAAGAATTAGATTACACTGATTGCATTTGTTAGGTAAAGTCTCTCTTACAATTGTGTCCCACCCCCAAGAGGGGTGCCATACACCACGACTCCCTCATTCGCCTCCCTCCTCCCTCTCCGCACTTGTTCATTCCCCTATCACCCTCCCCGTATTGGTTTATCTACTGCCTTCATATTAGAATTGAGTATAAAAATTGGATTCTTGCTTCTCCATTCTTGTGATGCTTTACTGAATATGTTCCACCTCCATCCAGATTAATTCAAAAGATGTAAAGTCTCTATCTTTTTTAATGGCTGAATAGTATTCCATGGTATACATAGACCACAGCTTGTTAATCCATTCCTGGGTTTATGAGCATTTAGGCTGTTTCCACATTTTGGCAATTGTAAGTTGATCTGTGATAAATAGTCTACTACAAGTGTTTTTATGATGAAAGGATTTTTTTTCTTCTGGGTAAATTCGTAGTAATAGTATTGCAGGATCAAAAAAAAAATAGTATTGCAGGATCAAATGGGAGGTTTTATTTGAGTTCTTTGAGGATTCTCCATACTTCCTTCCAGAAAGATTGTATTAGTTTTCAGTCCCACCAGCAGTGTAAAAGTGGTCCCTTCTCTCCACATCCATGCCAGCATCTGCAGCCTTGAGACTTTGTGATGTGGGCTGTTCTCACTGGGGTTAGGTGATATCTCAGAGTAGTTTTTGTTAGCCATTTTGTCTATCTTCTTTAAAGAAGGTTTTATGCATCTTGCTTGCCCAGTAATATATGGGATTGTTGGGTCTTTTTCTGTTGAATAATTTGAGTTTTCTATAGATCCTAGTTATCAAGTTTTTGTCCGACTAATAATATGCAAATATCTTTTCTCACTCTAATGGTAGAATGTTTGCTTTGCTTGTTGTTTCCTTAGCTGTACAGAAGCTTTTCAGTTTAATTAAGTCTCATTTGTTTATTTTTGTTGACGCAATTGTCACAGAAGTCTTCTTCATAAAATCTTTCCCCAGGTAGATATTTTCAAGTGTTTTCCCCACACTCTCTTCAAGGATTTTTATTGTTTATTCTATGCCTTAGATGTAAATCTTTTATCCATCTTGAATCAATTTTTGTGAGTGGTGAGGGGTGCAGGTCCAGGTTCACTCTTGTACATGTGGTTATCCAGTTCTCCCAGCACCATTTATTGGATAGGGATTCTTTCCCCCAGTGTATTTTCTTGTTTGGTTTATCAAAGGTCAGGTGACTGCAAGAAGTTAGTTTAATCTCACGGTTTTCTATTCGGTTCCAAAAGAGAATGCCTCTACTTTTGTGCCAATATCATGCTGTTTTGATCATTATGGCCATGTAGTATAATACCCGAAAGTCTGGTAGAGTAATAGCCCCAGCTTTGTTTTTATTACTAAGAATTGCCATACACAGCTATGATTTAATAAAAAATAAAAATTAAAAAGAAAAAAAAAAAGAATTGCCTTGACTATATGGGGTTTCTTCTGGTTCCATATAAAATGGAGAATTTTTTTCCAAATCTTGAAAGTATGATGATGGTATTTTAATGGGGATTGCATTGAATCTGTAGATTGCTTTGGGTAGTATAGACATTTTCACAATGTTGATTCTTCCCAGCCATGAGCATGATATGTTCTTCATTTGTTAATATCTTCTGCTGTTTTTTTTCCTTAGGGTTTCATAGTTGTCTTTGCAGAAATCCTTCACCTCTTTTGTTATGTATATTCCTAGGTATTTCTTTTCTTTT
>CAUYRH010045317.1:0-32674 GCA_963574655.1 Perodicticus potto
TAGGTGGCGTGCTTCCAAGTATTGGTCAATTTCCTTCAGATTTTCATATTTCTGAGAGTAAAGTTTCTTGTAATATTCATTGAGAATTGTTTGAATTTCTGAAGAGTCTGTTGTTATTTCATCTTTATCATTTCTGATTGATGAGATTAGAGATTTTACTCTTTTTTCCCCGGTTAGGCTAGCCAAAGGTTTATCTATTTTATTGCTCTTTTCAAAAAACCAACTTTTTGATTTATCAATCTGTTGTATAATCCTTTTGTTTTCAATTTCATTTAATTCTGCTCTAATTTTGGTTATTTCTTTTCCTCTGCTGGGTTTGGGATTAGAATGTTCTTCCTTTTCCAGTTGCTTGAGATGTCCCATTAAGTCATTAACTTCCTCTCTTTCCGTTTTCTTGAGGAAGGCTTGCATTGCTACAAATTTCCCTCTTAGGACTGCCTTTGCTGTATTCCAGAGGTTCTGATAATTCACGTCTTCATTATCATTTTGTTCCAAAAATTTGGTAATTTCCTTCTTAATCTCATCTATGACCCAGCTATCATTCAGCATAAGGTTATTTAGCTTCCATGTTTTTGTATGAGTTTTCAGATTCCTGTGGTTATTGAGTTAATTTTTATTCCATGATGGTCCAAGAAGATGCACCTCTGTCACACCCAGTCACTGGTAACCCCACAGGGCTGTGACCCGGTTCCCTCCAATGAGCAGATGCTTCAGGGTTTTGAGCCTGCCTGAGTCACAGGGAGATCTGTCTCCTCAGCCAGGCCGCTGCTCTCTGCCACTATCCACCAGAGGGAGGTAAGGCCTGACAACTTCAGGTGCTTAACAGAGGCTGGGATGGTTCACTCAGTTGCAGGCCCACCCCTGATTGATGTTGCTGACAGAACAGAACAACTTTGTAGAATTTGTTTCTGTCCCGGCTATATTCCCCTGTGGATCAGACGCTGCTTGAGTTCATAGAAACTGCGACTTAGCCCAGTCTGCACTGCCACCTGGCCTCTGCTGCAGTCTGTGTTGGGGCAGGTGTGTCAGAGCTCACACTCAGCTGTCAGTTCCAGCCTCTGCCTACCCACCTTTGTCTCAGCTATGATTCCCTGAGAGCTAGGTGCGTCTCAGGCTCAGTAAAGCAGTCCTCTGTGTCAGCCCCACCCTGGGAGTCTGCTGTCTCTGCATGGCGTATTCTAGTCCCCATGCTCCACCCCAGCCAGTACCACCTCAGGCATACCCTTTGCTGATGGGGCCTGCATTTCCATCCCAGATCTGTTCCACCAGTGGCTGCCACTGAAAAAGATGCCCACCTTCCTCTGGTTGCCCAGAGAGACAGGGAGTGTCCTTCCAAAATATCCCAGGATTGTGAGCCCTATTGTTCCCACCACGGCAGCTGCTGCTCTAGGCCTTGGGGCATTGCCTTTCCTGTATGGTTCCCTGTCAGTTGACTGTCTTCTCCTTATTCCCATGCTGCAGAATCAGCAACAGCCCATGCCCTGTCCACACCTCTTGAGAAAATGCCCATGAATCTGGACTTCATGGGGGACAGGCTTCCAGACCTCGGGATGAGAGTGGAGAGGAGTGCTGGGAGTTCAGAATTGCAGGTAGAGAGTATATACAGTTTTATACAGTTTTATGCCTGGCAGGAGAGTGCCATGGCACCCTAGTAGGGGAAGAAGGTCCAGTTTTTAGAGGGTCTCTTCCCGTGGGATAAAGTGGGAGAATATTTGAACTCTGCTCACTTGTTTGTATGGAATATACTGTGAGCTGTTCTCATGGAGGAGGGGACTCCCATCCACTTGGCGATGGATTTTGTACCTTTTGTTTGGATCCTTGTGGTCACAGCTCACCTCAGCAGGGTTGATGGGTGTTCTTCAACTTTTTCTCTTGGCTCAGCTCCAAACCATCAGCTTTCTTGCTAAACTTCTGTCCTTTTACTCTCCTTCTGGATGGGAGCCTCTGTGGAAAGCTGGCACCAGTCGGCCATCTTGCCTCTGCCCCCCTATGTCCTTTTTTTGCTTCTGATTTTATTTTTGGGGGTCTTCTCTTTCCATTTTCCTTATTTAGTCTATATAGTAGTTTGTCAATTTTGTTTATCTTTTTAAAAAACTGACTTTTCTTTTCTTGATCCTTTGTAATTTTTAAAGTCTCTTTCATTTAGTTCTGCTCTGATGATTATTATGTCCTTAAATCTATGAATTTAGGGTTTATTTTAGTTTTGTTTTTCTAATACCTTGAAGTACATCATTAGCTAGCACATTTGAAATATTTCTACTTTCTTGATGTGGACATTTATTGCTATAAACTTCCCTGTTAGCCTTGCTTTTGTTGTATTTCATAGGTTTTGTTATGTTGTGTTTATATTTTCATTTGTTTCAAGGAATTTTTGCATTTCATTCTTAATTAGTTCCTTTACCCATTGGTTGTTCAGAAGCATGTTGTTAGTTTCAAATGTTTCCCTTGTTTCAACTATTGATTTGTAGTTTTATTCCATTGTGATCAGATAAGATACTTGAAGGATGTTTGGAGAAAACTTGGAGATCTAAAAATTGACCTGCCATTCGATCCTATAATTCCTTTACTAGGTATATACCCAGAAGACCAAAAATCACATTATAACAAAGACATCTGTACTAGAATGTTCATTGCAGCCCAATTCATAATTGGTAAGTCATGGAAGAAACCCAAGTGCCCATTGATCCACGAATGGATTAATAAATTGTGATACATGTATACCATGGAATATTACGCAGCCTTAAAGAAAGATGGCAACTTTACCTCTTTCATGTTTACATGGATGGAGCTGGAACATATTCTTCTTAGCAAAGTATCTCAAGAATGGAAGAAAAAGTATCCAATGTACTCAGCCCTACTATGAAGCTAATTTATAAGCACCCACACTTCCAAATGAAATCTATAACCCAACTGTAGCCCAAGATGAAGGGGAAAGAGGAGGGGGGGAGGATGGGTGGAGGGAGGGTAATTGGTGGGACCATACCTATGGTGCATCTTACAAGGGTAAATGTGAAATCTACTAAGGATAGAATATAAATATCTTAACACAATAACTAAGAAAAATGTGGTGAAGGCTGTGTTAACCAGTTTGATGAAAGTATGTCAAATTGTATATAAAACTAGCACATTGTATCCCATAATTGCATTAATGTACACAGCTATGATTTAATAAAAAATAAAAAAGAGAACAGAAAAAAGTTGGTATAGGGTTTCCTTTTGGGGTGATAAAAATGTTTTAAAATTACACAGCAGTGGTGGTTTCGTGACTGTGACTATATCAAAAAATCACTGAATTATACACTTCAGAGAGTTAATTTTATGGTATATGAAATTTATCTCAATAAAATTAAAGCTTAAGCAAAATATGGTGAAGTCGCAGTTACTTAAAAACCTTCAATCGCTCCTTACTGTCTGTGGCCATGTATCTCTGGCTGAGGAAGGTGTCTTGCCCACAGGCGAACATCTAAACTTCATTAGCACAGTGTAGACATTCTTATTGTTCTCTCCCTGGCTCCAGTTCCCTTCTCCTTCCCTGACACGCTGGTATTTACTCATTCTTTCTTCTAGCCACACAAAACCACTCGTACCTCGTGTGTCTCTGCTTTGCTTCTCTGGCTGACCATTTGTTGCCCTTGACTTCATGCTCATGCCACACCAGCTCCTATATCATATCAAACTCTTATTCATCCTATAAGATTTACTTTGCATATTACCTCTTCCAGTGTATCAGTTATCACTGATGGATTGTTTAAGTGACTCTGACTACCTTAGGCAATAAACTGAATTTTTTGAAAAGACATGGTATACCCCCAAAACAAATAAATAAATTTAACATTCAAGGCACAGAAAAAAAAAACGTTCAGAAATTCAGACTGGAGGAAACAATGAATAGCCTCTTTTCACAGACCAGGGCCTTGGAATAAATTGGTTAGTTCTTTCTTTTTTTTTGCTCTGTGAGACTCAATTCAAGGTTTAAGATTCAAAGGAAGAAATTATCGGATTACCCAAGCTAAAGTAATATGTTCATGTCTCAACAATGTGCTGGTAGAACGCGCTGATGGACAGGTCACTGGCATTGGGTGTAGAATGTCTGCCCCTGTTTCAAGCCTCCTTGACGTTAGATGAAACCACCTGACTAATTCGAACCAATGAGCCCCAGGAGGACATGACTTATCACGTCTAAGCTAAAGCAAAGAAGGGCCAGTGCAAGTCCCTGTAGCTGTATCTGCCGTGTATTCCAGATGGAGCAGTTAAGGAAGGTGGAACATGTGTCAGCCTTGGTCCCAACCTGCTCCTGGTCAAATGAACCCCTCCCTGTCCTGTGCAACAAACGTAGCACGAATAATAACTTGTAGTGTAAGCAAGAAATGAAAGCTTTCTGTTGCCTTTACGAACTTATCCTGTCTAAAATATTCCTCCAGTGAAAATGGAATCAATGTCACCAGCAAAAAGGGGGATGGGTGCAGAACAAATAAAACTGAGAGCTGCCCCTAAGTCCAGTGAGATTCCCGGACCTTTCTGGGGAGAGTCGACTCTTTCTATTTCACCCTTTCCCAGTACATTGGTGTGTATCTTAACCGGGATAAGATAAGTAGCTATAATTATTTGATTACATGCCTTTTTCTTCCACCAGTAGCTGAGTTTGATACCCAAAAGATGATGAGGAGATATTTGTTAAATAAAACAAGGAATAAATAAGTAAAAAGGGGAAAAGTGAAAAAGTAAAAGACAAATTTGGTAATTAGGTGGTTGTATATAAAAGAGTCCATGTCTTTTCCTTAATGGTCTTTCCTTTTGTGTATGTTTATGGTTTGTTTCCCTCTCTGGTAGATAATAGGTCTCTGGTGCAAAATGGATAAGCTGCAGCCTACTGGTCTACCCAGCAAGCAATTCTATTTTGGTAGTTTTACTCTGCTCAATATCTTAAACATTTTTATTAACTGGGCATCTTCCCTCCCTCCCTTCCTTTCTGAGTTTCACTTTGTCACCCTGAGTACTGGGGTGTCACAGCTCACAGCAACCTCAAACTCTTGGGCTCAAGCAATCCTTTTGCCTTAGCTTTCTGAGTAGCTGGGATTATAGGCTCCCACCACAACGCCCAGCTATTTTTAGAGGCGAAGTCTCCCTCTTGCTCAGGCTGGTCTCTAATTCCTGAGCTCAGGTGATCCACCCGCCTAGGCCTCCCCGAGTGTCAGAATTACAGGCATGAGCCACTACGCCTGGCCTGTAGTTTTCTTTATGTAAGCAAATTTACCACGTATTTGGGTTACAACTTCTCTTGAAAAATTGCAACAGCCAATATCAGTGAGCGTCCATTTCCTAATGGAAACAATTAAGTGGACCTTTGCTTCACCTTTGCAGTGAAGGTGCAACCGTCTCATCTGTTTCTCCATTTAAATTACCTACCAGGCTCTGGTGGGCATCTCTGTCCAGGATCCACGTAAAGTCTTTGGCAAACAACAATGTCTTTAAAAGGTCATTTCTGCCACACTGAGACGATTGACTGCTCTGTGGATGTGAGACTTCTTCTTTTCAGTTCAGAATTGATCTCTGACTTCACATATCATGAATAAAGTGCTAAAGTTTTAAAAACCATCTGGGTATAGCATTTGTTATACATTATTCTGTAATGGTCACTGTCTGCTAAAGGTGCAGACGATTAACTTTTACATGGTGATTTCTTTGATTTTAGGGAAACATTTTTGATTTGGTGCTGATGTAGTTTAAATGCATTGTGTGCACTTCCCTTTTTCTAGAAGAGTATAATTTGGTTCATAAATTGCAGATGGTGGAATCATGCTAAATGAATATCCTCATTGCTCAGAAAATTAATTTTTTTGACAGAATCATTCACTTAAAAATGGAGTGAATATTTAACTTTATATATTAAGAGGGTTGAATGAAGTATCAATGCCTTCATTTTCATATACTGCCTCCCTCAATAATTTCATACTTCATTTCCCTTTTATTGAAGTTAGGGGTATTTGAGGCATATTTGTAAGTTCCCATTGCCAAATATTTTTCTTTCCGTCATTCTCTCTTTACTGTTTTCTATTCTTGGTGTGGTGTTTCTGATTCCCTGGCGGTTGCTACCATGGGGAGATGGTCATTGTCAATACGTGTAACTGCAGCAACTGATCTCAGACTGTGCGGTGTAGTGGTGAAGAGTAGGGCTAGGGTCGGCCTGGCTGGGATCAAATCCAGGCGTCTCCAACTTCCGGTTGGGCCCCAGGCTGACCCTCTCAGATGAACCTCAGTTTCCTTGTGGACCCGATGGTAATGATAATGTGTCAGGCCTGCTAATTTTTATTTTGTTTTCTTTTTGCTTCTGTATACTCCATGACCCTTCCTGCCTTTATCTTCCGCTTTTGCCATTCTGCTTGACTATAATAAACTTTCCATGCCTCATCTTTATCAGAATCCATCCTGTCCCTGAAGGTCTAATGTCCTCTCTCATAACCCTTTTCTTAAATATGGAAATCTTTGTTTTAGAACCGTAAATCTGGTATTTTGAGTTTTCTTTCTTTTCTTTTTTTGAGACGTAGTCTTGCTCTGTCTCCTTGGGCAGAGGGTAGAGTTCAGTGGTGTCTCATAGCTCACGAGCCCCCAAACCCTGGGCTCAAGCGGATTCTCTTGCCTTAGCTTCCTGGGTAGCTGGGACCAGAGGCAGCCACCACAAGGCCGTTTTTCTATTTTTAGTAGAGATCGGATTTCACTCTTGCTCAGGTTGGTCTCAAACTCCTGAGCTCAAGTGATCCTCCTTCCATACCCTCCCAAACCTCCCAAGGTGCTACAATCACAGGAGTGAACTACCAGCCTTACTTATCTGTTTTATAGTTTCTGTTAAGGAAAGCAAAGGAGAGGAAACTATGTCAGGTTAGAAAAGGATGACCTAAAATTTCATTAAAAAATCCAAGTGCATTTGAATCATACAGGATCAGATTGGTTTAGCACATCCTTAGACGCTACCTCTCTTCAGGTAGGTCTTGGCAGCCTGCGGCAGGAGCAGTCAAGTCTTAGGGCAGAGCCAGCTTGAGTTGACAGTGACCTGGTAACTTGGCTGCAGGGAAAGTTGGAAGCAGCAGCAGTGGAACTGAACTAGAGGCAATGAGGGCCGCCTGAAATCTTGCTGGCTTTAACTGAAGTTCACTGTAGTCATCCCCTGAATAACCAGCAGGGCTTAGCAAACATTTTCTGTAAAAGTCCAGAAAGTAAATATTTTCAGCTGTATTTTCTATGTTACAACTGCCATTTTAGCACAAAAGCACCTGCAGACAAATAGGCGCAGCGGTGTTCCAATCAAAGTTTATTTACATATCAAAAGGCAGGATGGATTTGGGCTGTGGTTTGTTGATTTCTTGAACTAGAATCAAAATTTACACCTGTGAGGACAGGTCTGTATCTCTCTTATATGCCTTTAAGTGCCAGTATCATTCTGATAACTAAAGACTCAGTAGGGTGAAGATTATTTGTGGCATAGCACATCTCATTTATATTACATGTCTGTTAATCTGCTCTGATACCTGGAACATTTTCCTCCTGTGCCATATTTGTGTTGACATTTACTATTTTGGAGGTGATAATTTTACTTCCTAAATATGCTCTCCATAATACACTTTATGAATATTTCATTAGTTAAAAATAATATAATTCTCTTTACGACTTTCATAAATTGCTTCAGCTGATTTTAGTTTCTAAACACTCTGAAAAAATAAATGAACATTATGTATTAACTTTTAAAAAGAGAACAAAAGACTATCAAGAGGCCATCAGCATAACAAGTAACCCCAATGATTGGTGTTTATTCTCTGTAATTTTTTGTTGATAGGAATTTGATGATAGGACATGAAGCTACTAGTCCCAGGAATTGGAAATCAGTAATTGACTGATGCTGTCTGGATGGATTGGGGCAGGGGGAGGTGAAGAAGGTGGAACTCAATAATTGACTGATGCTGTCTGCATGGATTTGGGGTGGTGGTGGTGAAGAAGGTAGAGGTCTTGACATTCACATTGCATATCTGGCAAGTAGTTCAAAAATTTCTATCTTTCTATGACCTAATCTATGTTCTGTGAGTGTGAATTATATTTGAAAAATACTCACCAAATTATTAACTGGGATTATCTAGATGGCACAGTGATGGGAGATTTTGTTTTCCTTTTTCATTTGGGCTTATATGGACTTTTCCAAATTTTTTACAGTGAAAAATGTTACTTTTGGGATTTTTGCTATTGGTAGTGTGCAGGACTAGATATCCTGAAATCTTTCTGCTACAAGACAACCCAGCTCCCAGATGATGTGCATTAAGAATGTTTTTGATGCATTGCTAGACTCTCAGGAAAGTTTGAGAAATAAACTAATTACAATTTGATCCGCTAGGGCCAGAGAAATCCTAGAAGTCAATGTCAACAGCAATGCTGGGACCAAGAGGCTTAACAACAGGCCTCTATGCACTCAGAGGGGATGGACCTCTGATTCTTGCAGTAAGCTGGAAACTTGCAAGTATTAAAGTGGTCCTGTGACTATACCACAAATCCTTTCCAGAACCACAAATCCCAAATATATGTGGTATTCTTATAGGTCAAATTGAATAAAATTTGAGCTCACAATAAAAAGGAAATCACCAAACACAAAGTGGAATAAGGCACTAGGAGTGAGAGTCAACACACTCAACAGTGATTTAAGTCTCCAGTTGAAGAGTTTAGATAATGGAATTATCAGACACAGCATATAAAAAACGAGCATAGCATAGTACAAATGTAAAGAAAATAAAAAGTGAAATAAAAAAACGAGCAGGATACCCAAGACTTTCACGAATCGCCAAGCAAATGGAAATTTTAGAAATAGGAAATGTAATTGTTGTGATTGAATGGATTATACAAGAGATTCCACCAGTGTTTTTCAACCTTTTTAATCTCCCGGCACACTGGAACCAAACTTTTTTATCTCACAGAACACTTAGATTACGTTGATCAAAAAAAAAAAAAACAAAAAAAGTAAAGAAAAAAAGAATATACTTACTGTGTAAGAACTAAAGCTGTAAACTGAACAAAACTATCTCTAAGAAAAAGGGTACAGTAAGAGAAGGTTTATTCTTGGGGATTGGAGGTTGTTTAAAATTATATTTCTTCTTTAAATAAAAATCATGGCTCCTTTTTGGCCTGGAGTTTCCTTTGTTGGAAATTTTTGACTCACATATTTAATGTTTAAAATAGGGATTTTACTTTCTTCTTGTATAACAACAAAGTAGCTATGTTTTTCTGAAAGTTTAAAACATTTATCTAATTTTTCAAATTTATTGGCATATAGTTATTCAAAATGTTTAGGTATTATCTTTTGGAATACACATCATTTCTATTGGTTATTATTGTCTTTTTTCTTGCTTACAGTTGTCTTTTTTTGGAAGAAACATCTTTGGGCTCTGATGATCCTCTTTGACCATTCTATTTCATTATTGTCCGCTCTTAGCTTCATTCATTTTCAACTCTCTTTGGTTTTAAGAGGCTATTCTAATTCTTGAGATGGATGATCACAATGGATTGTCCAGCTTTCTGATTTTTTAACATGTATTTTTTTTTTAAACTCCGTGTTTCTTGAAGCTCATTTCCAGCCCGGCAGCATTAGCATTACCTAGGAATTTGTTAGAAATGTAATTTCCTGGACCTGTTCTCAAACTCATCAAAACCAAAACTGTGAGTCAGGGGGTCCAGCAATTTGTGTTTTCTTGGAATTACTAGCAGAAAATTGTGTACAACAGTTAATTAGATTAAAAAACTGGGTTAAAATGAGATTAAAAATTGTATATGCAGGTAAAATAGTCATTTTTCTATCAGTGAAAAATATTATTACTTAATACACATTGAACTTAGTTTGATCAAAAATACCCTGGCAATATTAATACCAAAAATGAAACAAAACTATGTAAGATAGTGGTCCCCAAGCTTTTGGCACCAGGGGCTGGTTTCATGGAAGAAAATTTTTCCATGGACAGGGGTGGGGGTTGGCGCAAGTATCTGATGGGAGTCAGAGCTCAGGTGGCAGTGCAAGGGACGGGGAATGGCCACAAATGCAGCTGAAGCCCCACTCATGGGCCAGCAGGTGAGCAGAGGCCCAGGGATGGAGAATGCAGATAGATGAAACAAAATTCCTACTTGAAATAGAAGGTGGATCACTATAATATTAAGCAGAAAGATTCATAAATCAATTATAAACTTTTCTAGAACTTTAATCCACACTTGTTTTCTTATATCAAATAATTTTTCTAACCAATGGAAAAGAGATTTTCTTAGCCATTACTCTGTATTTCAGGTGACATAGAATTTTTTTCTTCATAATAATATGGCATTAAGCTATTTTAATTTTAAAGTTATTTTATAAAATTAGTAAAGAAAGAGTTTTGACTAAACATTAACAAAAGAAAAAGTTTTCGGTAACATTATCTCAAATAGATGGTTGTAAGTAGTTGGAATACTAGTTAGTCCTTACTTGGTTCAGTAGTTGCTGATAAAACATGTAAGTCCATAAAAATTTTTTTTAGAAAGAAGCAAACAGGAAAATCAGATATACTATTGAGCTACCCTTATGTTATATTGTCAAAAGAACAGTAAGTTAAGTTTTAGTACTTAATCTTTGTGGAGAAAATAATATCCTGGAATGGCAATACCAGTAGATAAAGACAATATATTTTGGACAGTTAAATTGTAGATAAGGGGTTAGAGAAAATTATACATAGGATTCCAAAGTCCTGTTAAAACCTAGACCAAAAGGTTGCCATACATTTATCACCATTGTCTCAGTAATGATGTATGTATCCCAAAACACAATTGTTTTTATCAAGCAAAAACTACTTGTTTACCAAGCTATACATTGATTATCGGTAATTTTTTTGTTTTTTTGAGACAGTGTCTGACTCTATTGCCTGGACTAGTGCCATGATATCATAATAATTCACTACAACCTCAAATTCTTGGATCAAACAATCCTCCCACCTTGGCCTTCCAAAGTGCTAGGATTACAGGTGTGAGCCATTATGCCTGGCCAATCAATTATCGATAATTCTTACCAAGACATTTTTTCTCAGTATGTCTAATGTTACAACTGATGAACTTTTCATCAGAAATCCAGGAGATGCCTTTTGTATGGAAAAAAAAAAACTGATCAAGACTTTAAATAAAAGAAGTAACATTTTAATATTTAAACTAAAATAAAGCAAAAGAAATGTTCTAAATCTATAAATTGTTTCTAGTCTGACCACAGTATTGGAATTTGTCGGTAAGTTAAGAAATAGATCTTTTTCTCTTTTTTATTAGTTTAATTGGTCAAGATTGAGACACATTTCTCCTCTTTATTCCTTTCTTCTTAAATAGTTTTAAGACATTTAAAAGGAAAAAAGAATGGAGGAATAGAAAGAAAGTAAAATTATTAGGAAGTGGTAACTAGAAAATGGTAAGTTTTGAATTTGCGCAGAAGTGTTTCAAATGAGTAAATAACATATACCACTGATTAGTAAGGACATTAATAAAATTAAAATCCTATATGCAGAAATTATATATTTCATACTCAAATCAGTAAACCGTTGTAATTTCTGTATACTTGGGTTTGTGTGTGTATAACAATGATAATTGTTTTACTTGCAATCCTATGGATATATATTTCAATTGCCTACATAGCAAAATATGAATATTTTTAAAATGTTATCAGTTGTGTTAATGTTGTCTTATAGTCAGTGTAAGCCATGTTAAATGTTCAAGTATTTTCTTTTAAAAGGCCTAGTAAACTGCTTCCCCCATTGCATGTCAAGTTGGACAAGGGCAGAGAATGAATAAAACAAAGTAAACCATGCATTTGAAGTGGAACAGAAGCTAAGAAAGTCATGTGAGATATGACATCAGGACAATTATGCTAATGGAAGGAGTGACTGTGGCAGATTGCAGTGTCTCTCTGACACCCTCTGCCTTGAGTTTTATCTAGGGTCAGAGGGTTGTAGCCACACACTGTTCATTCCTGGTACAGGGCTGTGTACACACAAGAAAATAAGTGGCACAGGACTGATCGACTCTCAGAAGCTCTAGGCCAAATATTTTATGTCCCATGAAGAAATTTTTGCCTGATATGTGTTCGTGGGGATATCAAACCCTACATGTTACTTTAACAGCCTATCACAGCCTGTGGCATTTATTTTTCCCAAGATGGACAACTGTGCTTTGTTATTATTAATATGCTGTAGAAAAGAATCTCGAGACTTGGGAGTTTTAAAAATTTCTTAAAATGTAAAACTAACTAATACGCTGCTAAGCCTGCCAGACCTATTTCCTTTTAATCCAGACACGTTATTTGTAATAAATAGAGATATGTAAGATAGGGAATTTAAAAAACATTCTGTTTTCATAGTAGATAGATGATTAGATTTGGCATCAAAATAACGTTCTTCTATTTTTGGACAAGTTCTTTGGATTTTCTGTCCTTTAGATTCCTTATCTGTAAAACTGGAATAAGAAAATGAGAAAATATATGTGAAAAATGCCTCAAGAACTGTAAAAGGACACAAAAATAAAAGATATTCTTATTATGCTATGTTCAGGGTCTCTTGGTATTCTGATGTTATTTTTAAAATGCAATTTCATATAGTATTTAAAAATTCATCAGTAATATGTGACTTTATTTTAAAGCTACTTTCTAGCCACCACTCAAGACATTTTTTCCCTCATTTTCATAAATTTGTTTTTTGATACTTATCGATCAGAGATAGGATAATTTTTATTTGATTAATTGAATATATTTGAGTTTAAGTGAGAAAAATAAGTCATTCATTTTAAATTTTCATTAATAAATTATATTGCTTTAATAACCAACAGAAATTTACTTCATTTTTTACAGTTCTGGAGGCGAGGAAGTCACAATTTCTGCCAAGAGATTCAGTCTGGTTCACAGTGGCACCTTGGTGCTGTATCCTCACACATGAAGATTACACACATTGTGACCGAAAAACAATAAATTCTAAAAAGGCAATTTAACGTGTACTCACTCAAACTTTTCTGAAAGCTGACTGTGCACCAAGCATTGTTCAAAATGCTGAAGACACAGCGGTGAGTATGATGCTGAAGACACATTGGTAAGTGTGGTGCTGAAGACACGGCGATGAGTATGATGTGAAGACACAGCGGTGAGTATAGTGCTGAAGACACAGCGGTGAGTATGATGTGAAGACACAGCAGTGAGTATGATGCTGAAGACACAGCGGTGAGTATGATGTGAAGACACAGCGGTGAGTATGATGTGAAGACACAGCGGTGAGTATGGTGCTGAAGACACAGTGGTGAGTATGATGCTGAAGACACAGCAATGAGTATGATAACATTCCTACCCTTGTGGGTCTCCTAGTCAGGGGACACACACAATCATGCCAGCACAATGACTTCAAAAATGGAATCAGCTGAATGAGGAAGGATCTACTTTTCACTTGGGCCAATGGGCAGTAGGTGAAGTAAGCTTGTTGCATTTGTTCTCTTACGCTATACAAAGTATTATTACCTTGTTACATGCTTACTCCACACAAATTCAGTTTCCATATGGATTTGTGCAGTGTCAGATGGGAAAATTAGTATAGCGACTTAGAGAAGGAATTTTGGTTTGGGCATTAACTAACATTTAAGCCACCATACTTTACTACTCTTCAGTGGATTTATTTTACATCAGCTAATGACATGCAATTTATTTATACTCTAAATAGAATTTATAGAGTGAAAGCACTTGAGTCACTCTTTACCGTAGGCTGTATGGTAAAGCTTTCTGTTGTGGGTTGATTAGGATATAAAAGTCCCATATTTTCTTATCATCTTAATGATATGTTTTTAGATAATAATTTATTCTGGTGAAAAGGATTTGGTATTTTGCCCCAATTTTGTTTTACTAAAATTTAGTAAAATGGTATTGATTTTGTGGAATTACTTTGCATAGTTCTTTGTATATTAAATGAAAACTTTGCCACTCATTTTGGTGTGTATGTGAATAAAAATAGGTACTGATAAGAAAAAATCTTAGTTCATTGCAGATATAAACAATAAAAACAGCATATGCAAAGATTAAACAATATGCTATGTAAGCAAAAATTACTCTTTATTCTTATCTTGTTATGACATTAGGAGAAAAAAATGTTTTGATTTAAAAATCTGTCAGCTATCATGTAATTCAATATGTAGTGACATATACTGGTAAAAGGTATATATTAACATTAAAGACCCAAACTCTAGTGATTAATATTATAGTGATGACAGAGTGAAAGTGCCTAATTTTAATCCACTGTTTATCTATGTGGGGTAATTTATAGATCACTCGACATGTTTCAATAGTAGACATAAAAAGATGTCCTCTAATACCCACTTGCTTTCAAGGTCTGACATTTGCAATTACAAACACAAAGAAATACCAGGGTTGCCTTCACTGGATATGTATACAAATAGCTAGTCATCCCATACACAGTTTATAAAAGTGATCTATTAATAACAAAACTGCTCCTAAGACCCAAGGTCTCTTAATATTCTAGCTGAATATCAAGGGTTGACTTAAAATGAGGGCAGAAACACAAAGAGTGGTCAACACATTGATTTGCCTGCCAAATATAGTTTTACCATCATAAATCTCAGGCTGACAACTGCACAAAGCTTTCTTCACCCAAACACTGCCAAGTAAGGGCGTTTATTCACTGATTGGCTGATAGTCTCCATGACAACTGATGCCACAATTAGACAAGTACAATCCCACTTTCAAACACACACACAATTCATTAATTCAGCAAGACTTTGTTGCTGATACATTAGGAGGGAAGTATTTAATAGTATTCAGAGACTGATATATTTGCCTCTTATCTAGAGTAAAATAAATTATAAGAAGGGATGAAAACAACTGTTTAATTAGAGTAAAGTAAATTTGACAAGCAACTCTGTGAATTTAAGTGTTTTTAATAATTTCATAGGTGTCTCATTCTGTAAACTCAATGACTATTGAATTAATCTCCAAGTTATTTTCCTATGGGCCCTGTTAAGAAAAGGTTGGAAAGAATCTGAGTCCAATTTTCTACATACCAAATAAGATAACAACAAATATTTCTTTGGCACTTGAGAGGAGATAGTTTTAGTCAATGTTGAGTTGTTATTGAATTTAATAGATATTCATCTGTAGAGACCCCAATGAAAATTGCAGAAGGAGTAATTTGCTCACCCTTTGTCTCTATAGGAACCAAATATTTACCAAAGCTATTTCTCAAGACTGACCATGTAAATTCAGAATCTAAATACTAATAAAAGGGAGTTTAATGAGGAGTCTAATATTGTGTCTGTCAACTTTTATTCAATTTTAATGCACCAGTCTTATCACCCAAACAACCAATATGCTGACATTTCTAAATCATTTTTCCTCATTGTGCTCCAAAGGGTGTATGAAAATGCAGTTAATGACTTCACATCTTACACACATTTATGTTTTTCTGTTTATCTGTATTTGTAGAAACATTAGCAAAAGCTGTGGAAGGCTAGGCACAAAATTCTAATAATTATTACTTCATAGACATGGGTTGGGAGGAGAGGGAAATACTTTTCTTTACAGATTCCTGGTCAAAATGATTTAATTACAGTGAGGCTTAGTTTTTAATTTTAAAATGTAACTTCTAATGTGGCTCAACGGGCTAAGGCGCCAGCCACATACACCTGAGCTGGCAGGTTCGAATCCAGCCCGGGCCGCCAAACAACAATGACGGCTGCAACAAAAAATGTCTGGGCGTTGTGACGGGCGCCTGTAGTCCCAGCTACTTGGGAGGCAGAGGCAGGAGACTCGTGTGAGTCCAGGAAGGAGGTTGCTGTGAGCTGTGATGCCACAGCACTCTATCCAGGGTGACAGCTTGAGGCTCTGTCTCAAAAAAAAAAAAAAAAAAAAAAAAAAAGAAGTACTGAAATAAATGACTGTGATATTTAAATAAACTGAGATTTTAAAGTAGTGTGTTTCATATTATCTCACATCATTAAATATGTACATATAGGTCACACAAATCAGCACACATCTGTGTGTGTGGGTGGGGGTGTCTGTGTAAAATAGAAAAAAAGAGTAGAGGAACACACACCAAATATTTCTTATTGGGGGCCAGGGACTGGGACTCATGCCTGTAATCCCAGCACTCTGGGAGGCCAAGATGGGTGGATCGCCTGAGCCCGTCAGGAGTTTGAGGCCAGCCTGAGCAAGATTGAGCCCCCCATCTCTAAAAAATAGCCAGGCGTTTGGCAGTTGCCTATAGTCCCAGGTACTCAGGAGGCTGAGACAAGAGGGTCGCTTGAGCCCAGGACCTTGAGCTTGCTGTGAGCTATGATGCCACAGCACTCTACTGAGGGCAACAAAGTTAGACTCATTCTCAAAAATAAATAAATAAATAAAATATTTCTTATTGGTTATCCTTGGACAGTGATAGTGTGATGAGTGTCTAATTTTTTTATTTATTCTTATTTATTGTTTATAATAAAGATTATTTCTCTTACTAAAAAAGTTATTGTCATAATTGTTAAAATGAATGAATGAACAAAACATTTGTTTCTCATCTTCTACAGGTAATGTTCATTATTAGGAACCAAAGGACATGCAAAGAATTGTAAGATTCTCTGTCTTCAAGGCTGTTATAATTTAAAGGGGAAACATAATACGTAAATATGGAAAATTATAATACATAATATGAAGACTATAGATGATGTGTACATAGAAATTCAGACTAGTCATTGTATACCTTTCATATCTGCACTATTATTAATGGTAAAGTTTGAAGCCTCAATGATTTGATCCACGTATAACCTTAATATGTGTCTTTTATATAAATACGAACATTTAATTTGTTTAGTCAATAGATAAAGAAAACAACCATTTGAAAACCAATAAATAAAGAAGTTAAACCATTCCTTTTAAAAAATAATAGTACCTAAATGGGTCAAATTTAGAAACATCCCAGAGAACACAAAATGTTTTGTCTTATTCTTTGACTAAGAATGTAGTAATTCAGAAGCTTGTTTAAGAAAAGTTGGCTTAGTCTTTAATGAGGTTGTATAAATTAACACCCATATTTACTATCACTTTAATATGCTTCTTTCTTAAGAACATCTCACATCAATTACTCCATAGCTGGAGGGCTCCCATCATACTACAAATCATTTCTACTGCTTTACAGTATGTACTGAAATATTTTTCACATTTGTTTGCCTAATTTGTCCTCTGCTTAATAGTTGGTCTTATGTTAAATTAGGATTTATTGGAAGATTCAGTCCATATGAAAATAGTGTCCAAACTATGTCTTCTGAAATGAATGAGCTCAGGTTATCTGTAGGGCACTGGTGAAGTATCTGAGATCGATAGGTTATGGTGTCTAAAATAGATACCTAGTGAAAGTTAGTGGAAGAGGTTAGTGGAGAGAAACACTGAAGGAAGGAAAGTTAATCTAAGTGTGTTGTTCTTGACTTGGTCACTCCCAAAGGGAGTGGGCGCCAAGCCCATTGAGATCTTCTGCAGATCTCCTGAGATCTTCTGACCATGAGACTGCATCTCTGAAGTTGCCTGGGGGACAGAAGAGAACCCACCATTTTCCACTGGCTCCCAGTGATGGAGAGCTGCCCAGGGGATGTTAACTCTCTGGCACTCCAGGTTTGCAGCAGTTTTCCCAAAAGTAGCTCATGCCAAGGCATCACAAAAGCTCCAAAGCAGAAGGAGAGCCATCGGTTGAGGTAAAGTTGTTACAGGTTGTAACCTCATGAAACTAGTTGCCCTCGCGGAGCTGTGGTCAAAGCTCAGATAAGAGGATGTGTATGCCTTTGCCAAATCTGGCCAATGGGATGGGTTTCTGACTCAGGCCCAGCCATTCTTTGAGCTCTGTCAAGTTGGACCCAATTATCCTTTCCAAACAGATAGTGCCCCCTAGGATAAACAAGAGTTCATTCCACTTGGGTTGCTAAGGTGGGAAAATCGTGAATGTGGGCCTCCTGTGGCCTTGTTACCTGCTTTATGAGGAAAGCCTCCCTATGATGCAGCCAAGTAAAGATGCAGGCAAGCGAAATCCTGAAGTCGTGATTCCTGCAGGCCTGCCTTTGATATTCCCAGCTGCCCCAGGATCCTCCTAGCTATGAGAGGCAACAAATCTAACCACAGTTCTGTTGTTTAAGCTATTCTGAGTTGCTTTTCTGACATTTTCAACAGAATAGGCTCCAATTCATTCTCTAGTGTAGGGAACACGCCCCTCTAAGTATGTATGAACAAGTCACTTATCCTCTCTCTCTTTCCCCTACCACTGTCTGCTACTGGAGAGCTAACGATTGATTCTTTTTCAATTATAAACATACAATTTCTTTCAATTTATTTTTTTCAAATTATGTACATACAAATTGTTTTCAAAATAAATTAAATGATTATGTAAATTTTGTTATTTACAAAAACTTCTATATATCTTCATGTTGTCAGCCTCCCCAAGGCAAAAAGTTTCATAAATTTTAGCTATACCTTTTTTTGAATTTATCTCTACATCTCTAAAAAGTATGTCTATACTTTATGTCTTCATCTATTATTTCACTCTTTTAGTTAGTTTATAAATTCATATATTCTAGTTCTTGATCTTTTGCAATGACCTGACTGTTCTCTCTCTGGAAGTTCTTAGATTTCTCCTTTTGTCCCCAGGGTTCTGAGATTTAGTGATAATGCCCTTTGGTGAGGTTCTATTTCATCCCTTGTGCTGAGAAGTTAGTAGTTCTTTATTTATTTTGTTTCGTTTATTTATTTTTTATTAAATCATGGCTGTGTTTTTCCTATTAAATCATAGCTGTGTACATTAATGCAATCATGGGGTACGATGTGCTGGTTTTATATACAATTTGAAATGTTTTCATCAAACTGGTTAACACAGCCTTCATGGCATTTTCTTAGTTATTGTGTGAAGACATTTGTATTCTACACCTAGTAAATTTCACCTTGTAAGATGCACCGTAGGTGTGGTCCCACCGTGGGTGCAGGGAGAATAATGGGAGAGTAATTAGCAGTCCTTTTTCACTTGGAATTTCGTGCCCTTTCTTTCTGAAAAGAGTATCTGGATGTGGAAGAGCTTCAGAAGATCTAGTCACATTAGCCCAGGGATGGGGACCATTTCCGTGTTGGAAAGTCACATTAATTTAGCTGTAATAAAATAAAGCTGCACTCCAGAAACTTCAATTAGATATAAGGAAAAATGGCCATTATTTTTAAAAAATTCTAACTATGCACTTCATAATTAAACAAATGAAAACAATTTGTTAATTTTAAAGTTAATTACCATTTTAATGACTTTGTTGTATCAGCTCTTTGTTGGAAAGCATTTGAATATTTGTTTGCAGCATGGAGGTCTGCAGTTTCGGTTGATCCTCTGGATGGGTCTCAGTCACTTGGGACCTTAATGATTTAAGTTAGGTAGGAGAATGTAGATTCACTGCAACACATGATTAAAAAGCAAGAAAGCATTTTTCAGGCATGTTGCTCAAGGCGTGACTGTTTTACTGCATTTTTCACATTTGAATTGGATCTTTCCTGCATCAAAAAATGACTATAAAATGTCATCTACTAAGAGCTCAACCAGTTCCATCTGTGGTTCTTCAGGTGTCCTGGTGATATCAACTAGGTGAAGCTGAAATTTGATGGCATGATTCTCAAAGTCAGTGAAACTTTCATTGTATTCTCCAATTAATAGGTCTATAACAGCTGCATATTCTTCACACAATTTACATATATTGTCCTGCTCATCAATGACCTTTGCTAACTGGGGAAAATGTTCAGTGAAACTTTCTGGGGTTTTTTTTGGCCACGTTTCATATATAGACTTAGGTTTTCTTTGCAAAGAAATATTCAAGTTGTTCTGATTTGATACAGAAATGTGCATTCCTATAGAAATCTTCTCTTAAAAATTCACATTGCTGATCCTGTCTTTATAAAATTTTAACTGTCTGTTCTCACAGAGATAAAATTTTGTCTAGCACCTGTCCCCACAATAGCCAACATACTTTAGAATAAGGCAAATCTACGCTGAATACCTCATGGTTCAACGTTAGCATGTTACAAAACTGATGCATGCCACGTTACATTTGCACAAGTATAGTTAGCAATACTTATATTACAAAGCGTCACTTACAATAGTAGCTTTAGTATAAAGATTTTGCTGATGTAAAATACAATAAAAAGAAATGAGGGCATCCGGATCTGTTAATACTTTTTTGGATCTTCACAATAACCCTTCATGTTTTCCTGTCATGGAAGGTGCACCGCCTGTACATACACTCACTAAATTTACCAAATTTGGTCTGAATTTGCAACATTCATCTTGAAAGTTGTTGAAGATATGTATCTATTCTCCCTGTTGTATTTAGTAGTTCCCAAAGTGAGTAACTTTTTGTGGCAGAGAAAATCTTCGGTCATGACCCAAATGAAGGTATAAATCCTATGTCAAGTCAGTAGTATCAGATGATTCATGCAAAGCATTGAATAATATATATTTCCTTTTTGAAGTAGTGCATGAAGTTGTTTTGTTAAGTCGAAGGCTAATTCAGGCTGCCAGTCAGTTGTGGTTCTTTTTGAAAGAGGCAGTTGTTTGCACTTTAAAAATGTTGTCAGCGTCTAAGCATCCTACAACCTCATCAATGCATTCTTTCACAATTTCTACATCAGTGAATGGCTTCTCTTTCTTCCTGAATTAATTAACTACTTTATAAGTTGCTTCTGTGCCATTATTTCCAGGTCTTTATTGCTGCTTGAAAGAATTATCTTTGCTTTTGCTTCATCTTTTAATTTTTGAAATACAACCTTTCAAGCCTCTCCTTCTAATTTGAAATATTTGTCATCCTTATGAGTGTTATAATGCTGATGATCATCGAAATTCTTTAATATTAATATCGCAGTATTACGAAGCAAGCAAATCATCTTATCTTTTATAGAAACAAGATAATGTTTCAATTCCCAATCCTCATGAAAAAAATCTGTTTTCTTCCTTCTTTGTTCTCTTGGTCTTCTTTGACATCATAGGCTGTTAAGCAGACAAATTAAGAATAATACTGTTGAGCTATGCAACTATTCACAAATTCCACTTCCACAGAAACATAGTGCATTGATTTCAAAAGCTGATAACAGACTGGTGTACCTGACTCCCATAAATGTTTGCCAAGGTGGTACCAGTCAGGTGGGGGAAATTGGAACTAAGTCATGAGTGTAGCAGCCATCTATTTAGCCCCATGGCTTACCAACCTTCAAACTGTGCCAGTCAATTGCAGGGATTATTATTTTTTTGAAACCTATTTTAAAAATCAAATGAAAATGTAAAATACAAAGAAAAATGTATAATAAAAATAAAAGGATTTGTTCTGTAAAATTTGGATTCAGTAGAAAGGCTGTACTTAGGACCTAGAAGATACATGTGGTTTTAAGGTTGCTGATTCTCTCCCACACTCAGTTCTATGTCTTTTCCCAACAATTTCTGAGCAGTTTCCTCAATTCTATAACACATTTTTTACTGAGATTAAAATTTGTTCTATTTGATTTTATATTATTTTATTTTACTTTTTGGTAGACAAGGTCTTGCTCTATACCCAACTTGAGTGCAGTGATGTGATCATAGCTCACTCCACCCTCAAACTCCTGGGCTCAAATGATCCTCCTGCCTCAGCCTCCTGAGTAGCTAGGATTAGAGGCCCAAGCTACTGTGCCTGGCTTTTTATTTTTAATTGCCAAAAGCTTTGTTTTGTTATCTAAATGTCTCTTCTTGTTTCATGGATATAATATTATCTCTTATTTTTGAGTATACTAATGATAGATTTTTTAAAAAAGTTTTTATGCTCCTCCAAATACTTTAATTTTTATATTTGTATGTTTAAACTGTTCCCTTTGGATGTTGGAAGTTTTCCTTAAGTATTTGGTAGTCTTGTTTGTCAGCTCATATTTTAAAAAGTGGGAGAATATGGGTGAAGAGCTCAACTTGAACTTTACCTTAGAAATGAAAACAATGTATCAAATATTTGTATCCTCATACTAATATGAAATAAAAAAATAAAACATAAAATATGAATAGATCCATTACAAACAAAGTGAGAGAATAAAAAGCTGATGGAAAGTTTTATATATACGAATAGCTACATACTGGCATTTTATCTCCCTGTAGGCAATATAGAGCTATGTTGGTTCATTGGGAAAAACCCAGTGTCAGTGTTCTTGGGTTTTTGCTTTTAAACTAATCGGCGTCATCCCTAACCTGTAAATTGTACAACTAGCTTCCTACTTTCTGCTGGCTAAGTGGGGAAATAAGGCTTTGGGAGATGGGCAATTGTCTCAAAATTCATAGCTATAGAGAGTTGCAATTAAATTCTATATTTTAATACTGAGCTCAACTTCACCTACAGGAAAAATTCTTCTTGTTTTGCAGTCTACTTTTTGGGCAATTTCAAATTATGTGTATTTTTATGCATCAATCGTTGCTGCTGACCACAGAAAGGGAACAAGAGTCTCTTCTTTGTGAAAAATAGGCATAAGAAATTTAAACAGGCAGGGTCTCTCCTAGATTTTGAGTTCTGAACTAATAGCATAGGATTTAGGGATGCTTGGGGTCATATTTGTGATGATGTTGGGCAGGTCTGATTTACTCTTTGTTGTGATTATTTTTTGTATTTCTTGCTATTGTGTCACTTAAAAGGTTACAGATTTATGCCTGTTTTCAAAGAATGGTCATCTCAGGCTTCTCTTAATTTTTGTTAGCCCCTTAGAGCCTGCCAACAAATGCTTCATTTGCCTAATATTACTAGCAGCAGTGTCTGTTGCTTGCAACCAAGAATCCTAGTAAATGCAACCTGCTGACTCTCAGGTGACATAGTGACTAATGGCAGCATAAAGAATGATTAAGTTCCATGTAGTTGTTGTTCCCATTTCACTAAAATATGTGTACCATTGGTTTAAAAATTATAGTGTGCCTATGCAAATTTTATAATCAATAAAAATGGATAGAATTTTATGATCAATAAAAATGGGTAGAATTAACTAAAAATAAAGAAAGTCTCAGATTTATTTTTTAGAAAGTCATGTGATTTTTTTTCCTTCAATGGGAAGGCTTAACTAAGGGATATCTAATCCAACAATTCTGATAAGTTTACATAGTCAAAACAGAGTAGTGGCTTACTGCAGATATTTTTAAGACTCCATGCCTCCCACCCCAGTCAGTAACTTGGATGAAGTGTTATCTTTTTTTTTTTTTGGCCGGGGCCGGGTTTGAACCTACCACCTCTGGTATATGGGGCCGGCGCCCTACTCCTTTGAGCCACAGGTGCTGCCCGAAGTGGTTATATTTTGGCAATTAGCAAACACTGTTGTGCAATAATGAAAGAGAAACAAACAAATCCTTTGCTTAGAATATACGCTCAACATTCTACTTAACTGGCTTGAAAAATATTGTCTCAAAAATATTGCCAGTTCTCTGTATACCTCCTAAGTACTTCTTTTTGTCATCTTACATTTAGCCCATGAGTACTAAAGGTTAAGATCCTCTGAAACAACAAGCAGCAAAGCAGCCTTTCAGCTCATCTTTTTTTCTTTGTGTTGTCAAATATATTTTCTGGTTTAGAATTGGAGTGTCTGAGACACCACGTAACAAATGATACCAGCCTTTTCTTGATGCCTTATGCTCTATTGTAGAGAGCTAGTGAAGGGCATCAAATAGTAATCCTTACTTTACTTTTTGTGATTTTGCCTTAACTGGACCTCACTTCACTTAAACTCCAGTTATTGAAACTCATTAATTCAATAGCAAAATGAAGCAAAGAAAAGCAAAATAAAAGCGCCTCTTCTGCTTGCTACCTGGATTAACTTGGGATAGTTACTGATTTTCTCTGAGTCTTACTTGCTTCATTTTTTAATAGGGAAATAAGATCTGTTCTTTCCTATCTCAAAAGGTTGTTGTAAGACTCCGATGAAGTAATTATGTATGTGACAGCACATTATAAATTGAAAATCACTTTTTTTATAAGCCTGATGTTCAAATAGGCATAGACAGCATTGTATAAGGCCATCTTTGCCTGTAGCAATTTAGTGATTCACACAAAAGCAAATGCTTACATGGAAAAATAGTCATCCTTACCAAGAATAAAGGAAATGTTCTTTCAAACAACAAAATGATAACTTTTTTTATTTGTTAAAAGAAATGTTTAGAAAATAAGGTTATCCAGTGCCAATGAGACTGGGATGAAACTGGGACTCATTCAATGTGCATGATGGTAATAATAGTTTCATCAAACAATTTGACAATGTGTCTATTGAGTCTTTAAACATTGCATACCTTTTACCCACTTATTTCATTCACCAAGAATCACAACAAATGCTTTGCAATGTGGTTATTTACAATAGCAAAAAATGAAAACAAACCGAATGACCAAAAATAGGAGAATAGTTCAGCAAGTTTTATTATGTTGATACAATGGACATCCACAAAATGATACCATTAAATTACGCTTTCAGAAATGTTCAACAAGCTAGGGAAGATGGTGTGTTATATATTACTGGTTATGCGTGTATGGAGTGCCTGTATGCTTCTCTGCATGTAGGTTATAAATTAACAGAAAAGAGCAGGATATTATTTTTACATATGGCATAATTTCAAACATTTTAAATGTATAAAGAAAAACTCACTGAGAACTAACATACAGGCAAATATTAATAGAAGTTCTCTGGATGTTAACATTATGGGAGCTTTATTTTTTATTTCTCTATTTATTTTATTTTATTTTTTTTAGCTTTTCTATGTTGTGTATTTTTTGTAATCAGAAACTTGGAAATAGCCATCAGGATCATATAGCCCTGACTCTGTATAAGATACTCTTGTTTCATGTCTCAAATTTTTGGCCTGTGAAGAAAAGCAATGATAGCTTAAGGACTCTTTGAAAGGTAGAGGCATCCAGTGGGCTTCCACACACTTGGCTCTCCTCCCAACTGCCCATTACTCAACACACTCATAGAGAATACAGATTTTCAGATTTTCATGCTGGCATTGAGCTTTGTGACAGTCCAAAGAATGTTGCTTTCATGAAAGTCTTGGGAGATGCCAATACTTCTTTAAAAGTAAGTCTGGAAAACTTCCTAGTTTAAAGATCTTTGCATCTAATTTATATTGCAAAGGACATGATCTAACAGCAAACGACCTGGGAAGCTCTCTGCCTTTCTGCCTCCCCATGGGAAGAGGTCTACTTAAAGGACATGGGTGTTTTTAAGAGATAACGCCATTGTAATCCAGTCCCTTAACATATGTTGTCCCTTTTAGTCGTTCCATTTCATTCCTCAGGGGAACAACACACACCAGCTACCACAAATGACAAGACGTTACAGGCAAAGAGAAAAGTGGCAGAGAAAGAGCCTTTTATCTAGTTGTGACATATGTAAACTAGTATTCTAGAATACATTCTTCATGGTAGTCATTGTCTGATAGTCACACAATTTCACTAAATTCAGCACCGTGTACTTTATTTTTCCACTTTAGGTTTGAAACAGAATAGAAATGTGTCAGCATGTCTTCCAAAAATATACAGATTACATTTGAATTATTTTATGGTTTATTTTATAGAATATACACATTCCAAGAAGCAGTGGCACGTTGGTTACACTAAGAATTTCTCCAAGAAATCAGTTTAAATGGTGAAATAGTTATAAGAAGTCTGTTAAAAAGAATTGCAATTTCTTTCTTAATATTACCAACCATTATCAATCCTATACAAATTGTAACACTGGAAAATGGGCCACATCAGCAAACGGAGGACCAGGTCTCTTTTTATACTCGAGGTTTATTCAAACATTTCCATGGTGTTTTTTTGACTTAGTAAGGAAGCGATTGTGAATAAAGGGGAGGTTCAGTTCCCCAACTCTAAGGGACCAATGACTACGGAAGTGGTTAGGCTGGGCTTCAGGGACAATGCTGGCATAGCCAACATTCACAAGGAAATATTCCCATTTTCTGTGGACAAGGACAGAGCACTGGAAGTGAGGTTCATGAAGAGATAGAATCTAACAGCGTGGTTGGGGCTGTGACAAGCACCTGAGATACTGGTGAGAGGAAAGAATAAGAAAACAAAGGGAGCCAGTAAAATGGGACTGGTAGTTCAACTCATTGCAACTTTAAGGAAGAAAGAAAATTGAAAAAGATTTCTATCAGGGATGTATATCTTGGCAGGAGTGAAAACTAGATGGTGGAGGTGGTAGAAAGTGAGATACTATGTAAAGTTTTAAGAGAACTTGAAGCCCAACAAAACATTCTTCCCGCACCTAAGGTTTGTTCCAAATGTTTAAAGTAGGGATTCCAAACTCCAAATTCAGTGGGGGTAGGCGCTGTCGATGTAAAAACAGATCCAGGCTGTGTGTAGAATCATAAGGAGCTGCAGGAAACCTGGTGAACTGGAGGGGCTGGGTGCAGCCTCCCACGGGAGGGGCAGCCGCTACTTGCTACAGCCAACTGTCTTTATGCAAAAACATAACCCTCAGCTGGTTTTTAAGAAAATCAAGAATTAGGAATATGTATGAGACATTTCTTACTATTTAAAACAATGAGTTGTGGGTCAAAGTTTGGAACTTTTGACCTACAGATAGAAAAGGCACTTCTGAATATCAGTGTAGTCATTTAAAAAAATGAGATAGTGGTTATGTAAGAGTGTCCCTGGCATAGCATTGGATGATAAAAGTCAATTACAATACAAAATATATTGATTAATCCCATCTTGTAAAGAGCTACATATGCAATTATGGGGGATACAGAACAAACTTTTTACAAAGATTTCTGATGGGAGTTGATAAAACTTCCATATTTATGTGTTGCTTTTCCCTAAGATATATCACTTTGTGGCTGTCAAATTTTATTGATTATGAGATATATTTTTCCTCCATTTCTTAACATTGAGATTAGGACTTAAAGTTACAATTCACAGCCATACATAAAGTAATGGTGCGTTCTACAATTAGTGCATCTTAAATAGAATGAAGTCTGATTTTAAAAAGTTAGCAGCAAAATACTTCAAAAGAAAATTCATTTAACCTCATTTTTTTGATATCTGATGCCAGAGGAAAATATTGTCATACTTACATTTCTTAGATTTTTTGTCTATTTGTAAAAAAAAAAAAATGCATTCAGATAGAAACAGAAAATTTGGATCCTGCTGGCTGAATACTCATCATGATCCCAAATTTCATTTTGATGGTGGAAGAATCAAGCATGAAAAACCAAAATCCTCAAGTGGCCTACACGCTATCTCAACAACAGATCTTGGGGTGCTTAAAAAGTCTGGCTTTTAAAAATGTTCTGGCCCAAATTGTTAAAGACTAAAATTTCAGAACCCGAAATAACCCCGGAAAGCACAAAGGTTTTCATTGCAAGTATCAGACCTGACATCTTACGGGTTCTGTGTGGCTGACTGCTGACAGAGCTGGGCAGTTCCGGTTAGCACCAGCTGGAGCATCCATTGGTTCTAGGGTCTATAATACTATTAAATGAAATTATGAATAATTCCTAGGAAATACTTAATGAATCATTTCTTTCCCCCTTTGTATGTGCCATGATGGCCCAGGCCCCCCAAAATTTCTAATAAAAGCATATCACATTCTCTTTTCTTTATTAGTAGCTACAATAGATATGTCATTGGTGTCAGAGGAGTTCAGTATAAACTTGCAATCAGGTATATTGTGAAAAGTATCACAACAGCTAATGTTAAAGTCTAACACACTAGATCTAGGGATGTGATGCATTTTTTTTAAGCTGTAGACCATGAAATCATAGAATCTCCCATAGTTCTGACATATTATTTTTCCTCTTAAATCATCATAATCACCAGAACCATCTCATGCCTCAATCTCTAAATGATAATGGAAGCAGGATCACAGTATAATCAAGGAAGCTCTCAAGATTCATTTTCAGAAAAAATATGATACTCACTCTCACTAAGTGGAATTCTTCATTAATTAACAGTGTCATTGATGGCATTATGTTACCCACCACCACGTTTCTGAAAATCTTACTTTACGGCATCATAAAAATTAGAATCTGTGGAAAGTATTATATGAATAGTCATATTATAGTCAAATAGGAACAAAGCTCTGAAGAGACTCTTTAACACTTCCTCTGTTCTCCTTGTTTTCATGAAATGGCTCTTTCTCCTGGGAACTGAATGAATGGGCTGGATTTTGCCCTTCAGACCTTCCAAAAGTTCTGGGAGGGGCATATACACTAGATTTCACAGAGCCGAGTTAGGTAAGCATCACCCTCCTTTCCTCCTCCTGAGCTGA
Organism: Perodicticus potto; assembly: GCA_963574655.1. NCBI lineage: Eukaryota > Metazoa > Chordata > Mammalia > Primates > Lorisidae > Perodicticus > Perodicticus potto. The sequence continues at coordinate 28,322 of CAUYRH010045317.1, forward strand.
TGAGAACTTCAGTCCAGTGTCCCGTAGCTCACTCCCTAATTGTAGCTTGAGCACCAACAATATCACATGGTGCCTCTTGATTCCTTACAGCTCCAGGTTGAGAGTGCAATGTCTAGAGCAGTGGTCCTTGGCCATAGTAGGTTCACAATGCACGTGGGTTAAACTAGAATTAGCCTTTGTAAACATAATACACGATAGAGAAAGTACAAGTCCTATAGCTATCGCTTGTTCTATCCTATAATTTTTCTCCCTTATAGGTACCATTTCCAATCCTGTGAACAACTGTGACTCAATCCAATACACGCGCGCACACACACACACACACACACACACACACACACACACACACACGTGAATGTATGTACACATTGTTCTGTGATCTGTCTTCATGTTCATAACAAAAGTGCCTTCTTTCCGAGGCAATGCGTAGAGTTCTGCTTTAAACACATGGTTATACATGATTCTATATTATTCATTTGATTCCCTAAAGATGGGCATAAAAGTTGATTCCAGTGAAGCACTGTTGTACACAGTGCTCTAATAAACTTTTGCATTACAAAGTAAAGTACAGCCTCTGTAAGTGGACAGCCCAAGGGACTGTAACAAACTAGTCAACATATGGAGGTGGTCAGAATAAGGAACCAGGTCTACTGTACTGAAATGTACATGTGGTGCATGCCCAGTCTGTGAAAATTAGGTCACCTTAAGAAGGTGGTCAACTAAGGAGGTTCTATTGTATTTGAGTTTTTGATGGGAGATGAGTCTACGTTCATTTCTAGTTCATCATCATCTCTCCTTTCTTTTCTAAATACTCTATGTAAATTCTATCCATCCTCGAGGCAGATTTTTTTCCTGATAGCTCCAGTACACAATCATTCACAGTGGAAAAAAAAATTGGTTTTGGAGTCAGAAACATGTGTTGTGGAGAACTGGATCTGCTACTTATTGCTGGTTTGGTCAAGTCTCCTTGAGTCTTTATATCTCAACCTTGGCAGGTTGTGTGAAGAGAGCAGAATGAAATACTTATGAAGGGTTTAGTTTATCGTTTGTGCCTGGCACCAACAAATGCTCTACATTGAAGAGGCTGATGTAACTCTTACTGTAAAATGACTTATTAGGTGACCTGATGATGCTTTCATAGAACAATAGCCGGCATAACTCCTCCACCAAACAGAAATTAAACCCTTCCTGCCAACCAATGGTACCAAGGAATGGTACACAACCAGCTGAAACTACACGGTGATATTCCATGATATACCATGAGGCTGTAACTATAATGATCACAAAATGAGTACATTTTATACACTTTCATCCATATTTATTATTTAATTTTATCCTAATCCACAATCTAGGAAACTGAGAGTCTTTGAGGATTTGAATTTGTATCTGTCCGATGTCAAAACACTGCTGTAAATTAAAACGCTAAACTGTTTTCTACTTTGTCAAGTTAGAAAAGAAAAATGCTTCACAGGAAAACGTGAAAAAAATTGCAAGTATCCTTCACAAAAGTGAAATGATTACATTTTTATTGAGATATAATCTACATACTATACAATTCACTCATTTTATTATTACGTATTGAAAAAAATTTCCTGTTCCAGGAAATTTTAGTATTATAGTATACTTATTTAATTATAGTATACCTACTTAATGCATATTTATTGGCCTGCTGTGTGGTAAGCCCTGTTCCAAACTCATCCTTAGGTAGAAGGCTAAATGCTATAAATCAGGCTTTGTCAGCTTTCCTGACATTTTAGGCTAAAGACTTCTATGTTGTGGGGGGCTGTACATTGTAAGATACTGGGAAGCGTCTCTGCCCTCTACCTGCTGGATGCCAGAAGCCCTTTTTGCTCTAGTTGTGACAACCAGAAATGTCTCTAGATAATTTCAAGTGTCCCCTAAGGAGGAAAATCATCCCCGTTGAGAACCATTGCCTGAAACTATATAGCCAAGCTCCATACTGGCTTGACTGTCCATACCTTGCTTTGATTTAAACTTATACATCTATATCTATCTATATCTATATTTATATCTATACCTATTTGTATCCTGTGTCTATCACAGCACCAAATGTAGCCTTTCATTCACTCTGTGATTACTGAAATATCTATTGACTCAACTAGAATTTAGGTTGTAAGTCAGTTCTTTATCAAGTGCTTCAAATTACTGCAAATTGCTGCTTTATTGCACAACCCAAAGTGTATGTGTTAGGCAATACATCAAATATCAAAGCCCACGATAACCTCAGAAAGGAGAAAATTTCATTTCTTAATTCGTACAGTTTGTGCTGTATCCCACACCAGTGAATTTAAATCATCAACTTACATTTCAAATATATGGATGAAGAGATTTCTATGGGGTGTCCATACTCAGCATTCATGTAAAAGAAACAACAAATGGTTTGATAAATCAAAAATTGGAAGCCACTTTTTTGGGATAAAATTTTCCTGCTCATATGCCAGGTGTCACTGATTGAGGCCTATCTTCTGGCTTTATTTACGTTTCAAAATTTAAAGTCATTTTGTGGCCTCCACAATGTCATTTCTAGATCTACGGTTTTGAATGGATGCTATTTCAGTCACATGGTTGGATAAACAGTCTTCTGAGCTTTCTACTCCTTTTATTGGCCACAATTCATTTTCATGACTGTTAATCAAATGAGTAGACTGTGATGAGAAATGATTGTTACATCTGTCTTTCATTCAAGACTGAACGATAGCTGAGAAGGAAAGCTCCATCTAGAGCAGTGGTTCTCAACCTTCCTAATGCCGCGGCCCTTTAGTACAGTCACGACCCACAGGTTGAGAACCTCTGCTCTAAAGGGTGGTGAAGGAAAGCTACATTATTCATTATTAGCCAGTTGGAAATGTCTCCAGTAGTATTTTGTACAACTGTTTGAGCAATCAGATAATCACATACCCAGTGCATAGAAAATTCCCACTTGACATATTTGATAATAATTCCTATCTGGAAATTATACAAGAACTATCATGAGACACCATTACCGGACAGCTACTTTCCTAAATGATTGCATCAGTGAAGTATAAATCAATACATGGTGTTTAATGAGGTTATCTTTCATTTGTTAATTCAATGGTGCTAAGTAAAATAAACTTTTGTTGACTATATTAATTAAAATACCATGTAGAAACGTAGACGTAAAATGCTTCCTTTTTCTCCTTTAGCTTTCTCTTTTATGATTCATCTAATCTGAGCTTTTTGGCTACAGCAACTTGAAGAGGCAAGGACTAATGATTATTCAAAGGCAGGGATATGTGATATTGAGCTCATCTTGGGGTCCTTCATTGTAATTGTGTAGGGAAGAAGGAAGAGGTAAGAATGCGTAGCTTTGCTGAGCATTTGCTGTGTTGCACTATGCAACCAGTTTTACACAGATTATATCTTTTGATATGATAACACGTGAAAGGCACTCAACTGCATTAGTCGTTAAGGAAGAGAAAATTAAAACCACAAGGGAATACCTCACCCTGTCAGAATGGTTAAAATAAAAAACCAGATAACAGCCACCATTGATGCTAAAATAGAATAAGTAGGACTCTCATATCCTGTTTGTGGGAGTAAACCTTAGTACAACCACACTGGAAAACCGTTTGGCAGTTCAACTAAAGTGGAATGTATAGAAACTCTGTAACTTATCCCAAGTACACCCCCAATAAAAATGTATTGCCTATATTTATTAAAGACCAATATGAGAATATTTAAGGCAAAATATTTAAAATAACCCCCAAACTGGAAACTAAACAAATGCCTATCAATATTATAGTAGATAATAAATTGTGTTATATTCACAAAAGGGAATACTATGCAACACTGATAATGGACAGATAGCAAGTACCTGCCACAGGATGATCATGCCAAACATGATACTGAGAGAAAGAAGCCCGATGCAAAAGAGTCCAAATGGTATGATTTTATATTTATCATATGCAGGCCAACTGGTCTGTGATGCTGGAAGTCATGAGGGTGGAGAACATCAGTGAGATGGCCTTGACCAGAGGGAATAGGAAGAGAATTGTATTTCTTGATCTGGATGCTGCATGCATGAGAATGCTCACTGTGTGAAAACTCATCAAGTTGCATATTTACGAACTATTCACTTGTCTGTATGTGCTACACTTCAGTAAAAACAGTTTACCAAGACATGTTGAGGCATCAGGGGCTATTATTTTCCCCCCATTTTACAGATGCATAAAGAGAGTTGCTGAAGTTAAGTCACTTGGCTAAGGTCATGAAGGGAGAACTTGAATGTTGGCAGTCTGACTGTAAACACCTTGCTCTTAATGGCCACTCTAAACTCTAGACAAGAGAGGTTTAGTTTTGTTCCTGTCTTCA
>CAUYRH010045320.1:0-35324 GCA_963574655.1 Perodicticus potto
GGGAAGGAGCGAGGGGGATGGGGTCTTGGTGTGTGCCACCCCTTTTGGGGGCAAAACACGATTGTAAGAGGGACTTTACCCAACAAATGCAACCAGTGTAACATGGTTTCTTGTACCCTAAACGAATCCCCAACAATAAAAATAAAAAAAAAAAAAGAAAATATTAATAAAAGTACAATAATAAAAAGTAATACAAATTAAAAAACAATATAACAAAACAACTATTTATATAGCACGTGCATGTATTAGGTATTATAAGCAATCTAGGTATGATTTAAAGTATATAGGAAGATGTGTATAGGTTATAGGCAAATACCATATCATTTTATATCACACTTGAGCATCTAAGGGGGGTCTAGAACAAACTCGAGACAAATACTGACTGAGGGATGACTGTCTATCAAAGTGGAGATGGCAAACAGGCAATTGGGTAGGAGTTTGGAATTTGGAAGAGCAACAAGCAATAGGGATTTGAGCTGCAGCCTGTAGGTGGTATTGAAAACCAGGGGTTGAATGGGTTACCTGGGAAGAGTGTGTGGTGTGGGAAGAAGAAGAGGCCCAGTGCCCTGTGCCCAGTGTGAGGCTGGGGGCCCTGGTGTGCATCCTTCTACCCCTGCCTGAGGAGTCTGTGCTCCTAACCCTAGTCAGCCCTAACCTGGGCGCCACTGATCACACGTGAAATCCCATCGCCATCTCTGGGGTAAAAATCATACGGATGATCTAAAAGCCAGCAGAATTGCTGATCAGTCAACAGGGAACTTTACTGAACACTTACTGTTTGTTAAGCGACACGCTAAGCAATATAGCTTCATCTTCAAAGGACAGTGCTTTGTGGTTTCACACACACATACCTACGCCTGTGTGTCCTGTGGCTGAGTGGGTGGGCTTTAGCAAACAAGTCCCTGTTGACACTTAGAGGCACACATTGACTTGTCATTTGGAAAGCCTGCTTTCCTCTCTGCCTGTGGTCGGCATGAAACCTCCCCTTCAAAGCAAGTTCCCCTGTATTCACCTCTAGAAATCCTGGGGTTTCTTCTTTTCTTCGGGAGGGGAGTTGGATTCGATTGCCAGCCTCCATGCTTGACGTGTCTCCTGGCCTCTGTGTCTGCAGCAATCATCATTTACATCTACCTACCTGGAATCCACCGACACTCAGGTCACCGGTCCAAGCAGACCTCAGCTGTGCTTTCTCAGCTGACGTTTGCAGTAGAGACAAGATGGCCTCCTGTAGGAATTTCAAGAACTAAAGAGCCCTGGACCTTTTCCAGAAAGCTTACTATCTTGCATTTTGTATCTTTTCTCTCAGAGACACTACAAGTGCTTTTTGTTCTTTTTCCTATTCTCTCCTGAATGTGAAGAACTGTAATCTCATTTTATGGGGAGAGGGTCCTTCACAGAAAATCCTGCCTGAAGTTGTAGAGTTAGGAAGTAGCGTCACTGGGACTCTACCCACCAGGGCTAATCCTTCAACTTCTAGAGGGGAGTGGTATCTTCTTCTGCAGGAAGAGTTGACCTCATTAAATGAGCAGATCGCATATTCGTAAGGATCACAATCTGGTCTCATTCCTGACCTCAATGACGGTTACAAAGGACTGACCCAATGCGTAGATCTTGGGGCTTTGGGTAAGAGGTCATTGGGAAACCACAGGGGTGGGGAGGAGGCAAAAAGGAATGAAGATGCCATTAGTAATAATAAAATTCAGTAAAGTTTGTGTTTGGTCCCAGATGTGTAGGCCCGCCCCCATACCTCTTGTCATTTCTACCTAGCCCTATGTGTCCTGCAATAGAAAACCAGACGAAACCGCAAGGTCATGCTGGCTCTCTGTGTGGGGGCCTGAGTACCCATAATACTAGTGATAACCATTAAAAAATGACAGTGACAGTGGCAAAGACCAAATAAATAAGTAACCTCAAGCTGAACTTTTAGGACCACGGTAAGAAATAGCCTGGTCCACACTGAATAAAAACGGAGATGTCACTGGAGGTGGAGTGGTGAGAGGCGCAGGGGAATCCCTGAACTCCACACCCCCCATCTCTTTAAGAAGTCAGGCCTGAACCAACTGAAGAGGGCTGATCCCAGATGATGGCCTATCGGGTGGGGTGCTTTGCGGTGAGGGGACAGTTGTTGTTAAGGGTTAGGATCAAATTTAAAAGCACCAGCATTTACCTTGGTTGCTAAGCCCCCCTGAGCCTGAGGTGAGGAATTCTGATTGGCAGAATTTGTAGGAATTTAGACAAGGGGAGCAGTACGGAAAAACGGGAAGCTTAGGATGGGGACCCTGGCTGCAAAGCAACTCAGTGCTTCAATAAGCCTGAATCTGCTGAGAATACATTTTACGAACATGCAGCTAAGTTGGCTGCCTTTGTTTGGGGGTTTGTTAAGCATTATCTAAAGAATGCCATGGTTCAGCCTGCTCGGTGTGAAGCCTAATTCTTCCCCTTTCTGGAGCCACGGCCTGGTGTGTTCAATTTTTCTCTCTCCATAGGGCTGCAGGCTCTCTGGTACTCCAGCCAAAAAAACACTCATATTTTAGCAAGCTTAGTCCCAGTCTGGTTGCCAGGCAGTAAAACGAGCACTTGCCCGCCCCAGGGAGAGGGGGACTTCGAGGTGGAAAAGGGTCATGTAAACGACTCGCTCAAGCCTCCCCCCAAATCTCTACTTGAGAATCTTTGGGGCAGTTGATATGTTTATTGATGTGGAGAGATGCTGCCACACTGGCCCAAACTGTAGTCATTTGTTGGAACTAATAATACAAATTATTTGTATTATTTGAGAGATGCTAATAGTAGGATAAGTTTGCCCTGTGCCATGTCTGCAGGGTGTTAGATGTATTCCTCTGAATAGTGTTGTTCCGGACAGGCAGCATCACCCCATTTAACTGAAGGGGAAACTGAGGCATAAGAAGCTGGGCTCTTGTACTGAGAGGACAATGGAACCAGCGCCAGAACCCCCCTTCTCTCTCACGGGAGGACTGCATCGTAGTGGGGTTCACACCGGCCTCTCCTCAGACCTTCTCTCAGATTCCCTTGCCTTAGAAAAAGCCTGTAGGAATGAAAAGTAACACACCCTTCAGTTCTGGAAATGCTTAACCGTGCCCATTATATTGAATAAAAGCAGGGCACTGAGCTAGGCACACTGGGCCTTCCTGCACGGCTCAGCTGCACCAGGAGCAAGACTGGGCCACCGCTTGCTGACCACAGTGGAGGTTTTGGGGGACAAGGCCTTTTCCCACTCGATGGCATCTCCACCCAGTTCTTTCTCACAAACCACAAAGTCCCTGTCAGAGGATAACAGATTTCAGCCTTTGTTGGACAAGTCTGGTGAGTTTGCAACCCCAAGTTAGAAGGCTCCTAGTATTCTGTTCTGGAACTCGCTGGCAAATGAAAACACATTGAATGCCCACAGGACAGACAGCTGTGATAGAAGTTTAACTTTGGGCTCCTCTAGCCAAAATTCCAGAAAAGGACCCCACAAACAGACAGGAGCCCATTTTTTTTTGGTGCAGGGTGGTTCTTATACCTGGTGCCCTCCTGGGCTGAGGTCCCCTCAGGGATTGTCTGACAATGCTCACCCCTCAGCCCCTGGCTGCTGTGGGGTGGGACCCCCAGGAACCTCAACCCTGGGCACAAGGTTCATACCCTGATGCTACCCACTCCTCTTTGAGTAGCTCCCCAGAGGTGAGTTTTTGCTGAGTGAGAACCAGAACAAGCTTCTGTTATGTGGTTCCCGTGACCTTGCTATCTATCCCCTGCGGGAGGGGGTATACTGAACTTCATCCTGTCCTGCCATACCCACCAGGAGGTGGTCCAGAAATGGATGGTGTGGGCTGCCCTTGGGGTCTATGGAGCAAGTGAGATTTGGAGGGACTTTAAGTGGAGAGGGAGGAAGGGGAGGAGAGAAGAGAGAGGAAGGAGAATGCAGAGGCAGAGAAAAAGAAAACTTACAGCAGCAAAAACTCCGTGTTTGTTTAGGGGCTTGATATCACATACATGACAAGAAGTGAGGGAGTGTGAGAAAGAGGTTACTCTGAAAGAAAGATGTCAAAGAGGGAGCTGGGGTTCCAGCAGCTCTGGATTCTTTCACAGAGAGGCTGCTGGGCTGGGAGCGAGTGCCGGGTGTAGTTCCAGATCCTCGGCGTACAACCATGAGTGCACCACAGCCAGGAGTTCGACGTTGATAGCAGGATGCCTTCAAGACGGTTCAGGTCCGTGAGGTCACAGATCTAGGAATAGGGAGTGAACCGGGTCAGAACAGCAAGGTGACTTTATGAGCTGGGGCTCTGGAGTCAGGTGGCCTGGGTTTGAATCCTGACCCCACCACCTACTAGTTTTGTGACCTGGGGTAAGTTATCTGACTTCTTGGTGCCTCCATTATCTTTAAATGAAAGTTAAAACCATTGATATCTCCTGCATAAGGATTAAATTAGCTGATGTTACAGTAGCAACTAGCACACAGTAGTTGATATTATTAGTTGTGTAAATTATTCCCAGAAATTCACATAAACACACAGAAAGCCATACCGTTTGTGGGGGTTCACACACCTTGTGAGGTCTAATCGTAGACCCTCTTGGATAAGAACAGAACTCCACCCTATTTCTTCATTTATGTCACCCAGCAAAACAAAGGAAGCTGGGTTCTTGCCTCAGAAGACACCAGATCCCATCTCCCTTCCTCCACTATTTTAGCAGCAAGCGTTCTGGGTGCTGTTGGGTGCAGTGTGGGGGGTGGTTTCTGGGGATTCCAGGTTATCTGAAGCCAAGAGAGGGCTGGTGGAGCACAGGATGTCTTAGGTGTTTGTGGGATTCCTGTGGAACAGTGACAATCGAGGATAAATCCATTTCCAGTACTAATGTACATTCGTCCATGGCGAGAGAGAATGTGAGGTGAGGGGAGACCCAACAGTGACATTATCACAGGTCTAAATATTCTGTTTGTGGCCCTTGAACAGTCTCCCAGATGCCTGCATGGCCCTGGAATGCCCCTTTCTGAGGACTTGGCAGAGATGTCTTCTGGAAGCTTGTGCTCCTGATAGTTGAGCTCTGGCGGAGAGTTAGGGAGGTGGGTCGATGCCAAGACAACTTCATTGCGTGGACAGCCAACGCCCCACAACCTAGACATGCCACCCACAGGGCCTTTCTGACCCCATGCCCTGTGGCCAGGGTCTTCCCATTCTGGCTTGAAGAATTCCACCAGCCCAGCAAACTTGCCAGACCCTCCCCACTTGCACCTTTCACTGATGAACACACATACCAATCCCTTCTTGGCTGCTCCCTGTTCCTGTGCCACACAGTCACTTGCGAGTGTCCAGAGCTATTGCCCCAGTGCACCTTGCACATAGCTTCTAGTGCTCATTCAAACCTTCCCCAGAGGCTGCTAATACTTCTAACACAGATGTGTCATGCCGTGCAGATTTTATTACTTTTTTTGTTTTTGAGACAGAGCCTCAAGCTGTCACCCTGGATAGAGTGCTGTGGCATCACAGCTTACAGCAGCCTCCAATTCCTGGGCTCAAGCGAGTCTCTTGCCTCCACCTCCCAAGTAGCTGGGACTACAGGTGCCCGCCACAACACCCGGCCATTTTTTTGGTTATAGCCGTCATTGTTGTTTGGCGGGCCCAGGCTGGATTCTAACCCACCAGCTCAGGTGTACGAGGCTGGCGCCTTAGCCCGTTGAGCCACAGGCACCGAGCCAGCCTTGCAGATTTTAGAGCCTGAGTCTTGGGCTCTCATGAAGCCCTCCCTTTACCTCACTCTGTCTCTTTACTGTCCAGAACCCCTTTCTCTTCCTGTAAGTTGGAATTATCAACAATAATAATAGCTGATTACATGTATGGGGTTTCTAAGTACTTTAAAGTATGTTCACGTGCATTATCTTACTGGTATTATCCTCTGTCTTAACTTCATGAGTGTATACCTTTTTCCTCATCACTCTCTTAAGAGCTGAGAAGTTTATTCCAACCCTAAACAAATTGCCATCAGTCCCACGTTTAAGAAGGTTTTGCTTTTCATTGCAAATACTGCATAGTATGATACAACATTGTCCAAGATTTTAATGGCCATGTCGAGTTTTGAGCCCTGTGTTCATCCTGGGTTAGAGCCCAAGGTTGTGGGGCTCCTGGCTGTTCATCCTACAATTTGGGAAATGGGAATTACTGTCAGTTACTCGGGCTGCATGTGTGGATTCTCGGGACCCAAAGCTGCACACTTGTGGGGGTTGGGGGAGTTTGCCAAAGACAGGAAGGGGAGGGTGGAGGGGCGGTGGCTTCTTGAGCAGGGCTCTCTGGCTGCAGTCTTTTTATGTTCCAACAGATTTTCATCCTCAAGCATCTGTTTCAAAAATCCAGTGGGCTCTCAGTATCAAAAAAGGAAGGGCTTTTCTCGGCGTTCAAGGTCTTTAGATCGATTAATCAATTGATAGACAGGAAAAGGCAAAGAAGACTTTCCAAAATACACAGTGACCCAGGAGTTTACATTTGGGCAGAAGAATCAGAAAATGCATTCTCAGGACTATAGGCAGGGATGACACGTCTGATGGAGTGCACAGTTTTCCTGACACATCACACTCCCCCCGACCCGGCCTGCTCACAGCCTCTCTGGTACGCATATCCCATCGCTCACGCTCTGCTTCCCTTTGTGAAAACTCAGCGACATTCCCAAACACAGTCGTGGCTGTCTCTTGCCTAGCCCCAGTCTGTTCTCGTTCTCTGAGTTGGCTGATGTTCAAGCTCACAGGGAGGAAGACACACACACACACACACACACACCCCATGGTCATAAAAGTGCTGGAAGCCAGAGGCGTGGGAGCACAGTCCCCCAGATGTCTTTCCCGGATGCTGTGTGTTTTCATCTCTAAACTTTCCCCGGGCCCCTCCCCTGCACGGGCCGCCTCCCATCCCTAGAGTGTTTGACTTAGCCGCAGATCGCAGCTCTTCTTTCCCTGGAGAAGGATTACTTGGTGTTTGATGTCTGGATTTGTTATAGAAAGGAAAGGAGGGGGCTTTGCTGAGGAGCTGGACGTGATGGGGGGCACCACAAAGTGATGGAGGGCACCCCATAGGCGTAACATGGGAAGGATGGTGTTGGCTGGCCAGAAGTTACCTGGAGGGGAGAAAACTTCTGTCACCCCAGTCAGATGTAGCATGACATCCTTTGGCATTTTTATTGGGGTGTTTCTCACAAATGCCAGGGAGCACTTACTCTGGGCTTTCTAACAAAGCCCAGGCTGCTGCTTACTGGGGGGGGCGTTATTTATACTTGCTAACGAATAACTGCTATTAATATATCAATCAGCAAAGTCGAACCAGGGACTGGAGGCACCTAGAAGCAAATTACTTGCCTGAGAAAGGCCAGCCTAGGACTCAGGGCTGTCCAGTGCTGTGAGGTTGGGAGGATTTGAATTCTGAGATCTTTGGCATCAATTTCAGATGTCAGTCTGGCCGTGTTTGATCAATGGGAAGCTTCATTTATTGGAAACCGTAGGGTTCCCTTCACCATTAACCCCAGAACTCCTATAAATCCCAAATTTAAATTGAATATCCAAACAAGACCACAAAAGCCTCACTCTGGCAAATGGAATTATGCTGGAACTTGTATTCCCTTAAACAGATGAGGAAATAGGAGTTTTTGTCAATTATTGAGGGCCTACTATGTGCTAGCCACTGTGCTCTACACATATTGCTGTATTTAATCTTCCCAACTACATTATGGGTAAGTGTTACTCTCTCTGTTTTACAGATGAGGAAACTGAGGCTCACAGTAGCTCCTGTTCCTTGCGAATAGGTTCCCACCAGCATTTCACCTCAAGGGGAATTTCATGTTTTTCCTTGACGGCGTGTTACATCCGTGACTGCCATGGCAACATTGCCGTAAAGTTTCAAGGGATTTCGCTGCCCTGAGGCTGTGGCTGGAGACTGCGTCCCACAGTTCTTTATGAGGGAGGTGGCCATCCATCAGTCCTGCTGCCACTTCTGATTCCTGCAGTAAATACTCACCCCTGGAGGCCAGCTCTGGAAGGCGGATTAGCTAAGGGCAGTTTGGTCATTCCTCAGGTCTTAGAAGCGGGAATAAGTCCTGACTTCTATGCCCCCAAACCTAAACCCCGCATTAGTTCAATTCAATTTAATTCAATCTGCCCAACCCACACGTACTGTATGACAGGTACCATACTATGTTCTGGGAATACGAAAATTAGTGGGTTCCTCTAGGGACACAATGTGGTGAGGGCAACAGATGTAAACTGGTATTTACAAGCAGTGCAACATAAACCAGAGTAGATGTGTAAAATATTCCTAGGACCCGAAGATGAAAGCACAGATACAGGTATGTGCAGGGGGACTGAGAATGGGGGGTGGCCCAAGAAAGCCATAGTTGAACCTGAGAGGTAGAGAAGAGAGTAAAAGTCATTTTGGGGACCCAGGCAGGTGTGCACTGCCCAGGACCCAGGGCAGATACATCACAGTCAAGCAGGGTTGAGGGTGTATGTCACCCAGCTTCTACGTACCCAATTTTCTAATCTGTAAAATGATCAGGATGACTGTGCGTGACTCAGAGGGTAGTTACGAGTGATGAATGATGGAGTCTAGTGGTGGCTGGCATTTCACTGAATGTCTTCTTGCCACCTCTTCTTGAACTCCCACTTAACTCTTACACTGGCACTTAGCTTTTTTTTCATGTATGTGGTCTGAACCTTCAATAAGACATTAGACTTCGCTTGTTAAGCCACAGTCTATGCCTTGTGATACCCATAGCGTGAGAAAACTTGATACAGTGGGGGTTTCATAGATATCTGTTTCTTGCAATGAGACAGCAGATAATGAAGAGTTGAAATGTTGTGGAAGGGGGACATTCATAGGGCAAGAGACCAAACGAGAGGGTTAGGTAGGTAAATGCTCCATGTTCAGTGCCCACGTGAGAAGGCGTGGTCTGCCTTGGTGGACCTGATTGGTTAGCCTGGCTATCTTGACGTGTTTTCCTTCTTCAGGTTGACTGTATGTTTGATCAGCGGGAGGATGCAGACTGAGTGTCTGGGACTTGCTGTTAGGAGGCACCTGCTGGGTGGCATTGGGTTCTCTGTGGAGCTGGCCATTCAAGCCCTAGAGACCACACACACTACTTGCTTTTTGGAAAGATCTGGGGAGTGAGTCCTAAGCGTGGCAGGCCGTTCAGTGACTCTGCTGGCTTCCCCATTCTTCCTCTAAGAGCTTGCTCTGCAAGAGGTCTCTGTTAGCCAGACAGGACACACCTGGCCTTGCCCAAACAGCCTGTACAAGGAATTGCTCCAGAGACAGCCTTGGTGGTGCTCTCACCTGAGCCACAGCCTTTAGTGCTGGCTTCTCCTGGCTAGCGTCTCCAGATGGGCAGTGCAAATTCAAACCACAAAGTACTTCTCCTGGGATGAGTGAGAATGTGGGGGCAATGTGTAGGCTCCTATTTCCCTTCCCTGCTGCCTGGGATGTGTTTATAAATGCCTCCCTGTGGCCCCTGGAAGAATGCTCATGGAAATTCCAAGTCGTGCCTTATTCGCAGCCATCCACACTGTTTGGGGACTTCCCTGGGCTGCCTAAGCCCCGCCAGCTCCAAGTCCAAATTTACTGACCTCCTCCTGAGCCACACTATCAATAGCGATTGCTCGGAGACCCTGCACAGACCCCTAGCAAACCAGCCTGATTGCTCTGCGTCCCCGGGGCTGCTGAGTTCCTCTGCCCTTCTTATTTTAGCACTTACCAGACAAGAGAACACAGTCCGCTGACTCCTAGTCCCTCTTTTTCCTTCCACTGTTTCCTGTCATCATCTTTCTCTGCCTCCACCTCCTCATCCTCCCAACTTCACCATCATGGTCACTTGTTCTGGGTCGATGGAAGGAGTTATACACTCTTCGACCAAGGTTGTGTGTTTGTTTGGACCCAGGGGAGGCAAAGACAGACCGAGGGCAAGGGAGAGACGGGAGCAGTGAGTGAGGGTCCCTCCCATAGCTTGGTTGCCACCCTCAAGTTGGCCATGTTGGTTTCAGCGAGTGAATGAGGGTGGGTGATGCGTCAGCCACCAGTGTAACCAGATCTCTGTGGGCTCTTGAAAAATGGAGCTCTCTTCAGCAGCAAATGTTTGCAATTAACTTTAACATATGGTGGAATTTGTTTTTGTGTCTGTAAAGCATGATAGGCAGGGAGGATCTGGCAGGGAGTGCATCCAGCTCGTTACGCCCCAGGCCCCGCTGGGCAGGGAGGATCTTTCCATTCAGAGGGAGCACTGAGGCTCTTGGTGGGTGAAGTGGTCAGAGATGAGTCACTGGGGCTCACGCCTGCGCTCCGGCTCTGTACATCCTCTCCCAGCCAGGTGTTTCGACCTGCCCAGCAACAAGGGTACAGTGTGGCTCTCTTCCTTTTATGATGGGGGTCAGTGGCCACTGGTCTTGGTGACTGTCAGTTCTCAGTCTTGGCCACTGCCCAGGTCCTGTGCTGGTACACTGCTCCTTCCACAGTAAGGGCATCCAGCAGGTCTACGTGCTTTGGCCCTATCAATAGAATTATAGATCAGCTCTGTGGCCAAATCTTAGAACAGGCATCCTCAAACTTTTTAAACAGGGGGCCAATTCACTGTCCCTCGGACCATTGGAGGACTGGACTATAGTTTAAAAAAAAAAACTATGAACAAATTCCCATGCACACTATACATACTTGTTTTGAAGTAAAAAACAAAATGGGAACAAATGCAATTCACACCAAAGCATGTGGTCCGCGGGCCGTTGTTTGAGGACCCCTGTCCTAGAGTATCGAGCTTCACAAACAGGGGCTTAATGCAGTAGGAGATCTATTTTATCAACCTGAAGTCTGGAGTGTGTGTTGCTGCAGCGGTTTGGCAGTTCATCAGGGATCCAGCTTCTCAGTCCCTACCCTCTGTCTTGCCACTGAGCACCTGCAGGGTGACATCCCATCCTCATACAACAAAGTCCAAAGTGTGAAGGGAAGAGGAGGACCAGCTGTTTCTTCAGTGTTCACTTCTTACTCACAGAGAAAAATTTTTCTCAGCAAACTTCTCCTTGTTTCTCTTTGGCCATATCTGGGCCACGTGTCCACCCCAAGCCTGGTCATGGGCAAAGGGAAAAGAGATTAGTTGGCCTGGTTTCGATACCTCCTGATTCATCCCTATGATGGGGCCCATGGCTGCCAGGAAAGCCAGGGTTCCCAAGCAAGGCAGAAAGTGGAGACTGGGAAATAGCATTGGAAAGGCAGCCAGCAATGTCTGCTGTGGTGGTCCTCCACTGCCCGAAGAGGAGATGGTCTCTGGATGCTCAAAACTACTAAAGGGAGAAGCCTCTGGGAAGCAGAAGACGGTGGGATATGGGGTCCCTGTAGTCCAGGCTTATCCAAGCAACTGTCACATCTGTTCTGGGTGCTGCCCCTGATGGAGCATTCTTCCTGCCAGGCTTTTTCCTCAAGTTACCTCTCTGCTCAAAAATGTGTCAAGACCCTCCATTTCCTATGAACGAGAGATTGCAGTTGGTGTAGGACTCAAGGCTCCCCTCCGTCCTGCTCAAACTAACCTCACATCTGACAGGAAACATCGCATGTCCTGTTCTATCTTCCAGTACTCCGCCAGGCAAAGCAGGTGTCAGTCAAGCTGGTCTGTTTTCTGTCTGCCTAACACACCTTGGGCTTTCTGCCCCTACACCCTTGCACTCTCTAGAGTCTCCATTTGGCATGTCCACCCTATAACTCAGCCTGTTCAGAATGCTATTACTTAAGGCTCTCATTTAGGTCATCGCTTTGCTGGAGACTACTTCCTTGATTGCCCCAACTGGAAGTTTTCTGGAGCTGCTTTTGAATTTCGATAGCCCTTGCGACCAGTGTTCCCACGTGAGCCGTGGAGAGAGCTGGATGAGCATGGATGACCTCGTGCAGGGTACAAGGCTTGACCTGACCATTGAAGGCTGAGGAGTAATTGGATTGGTGGGGAGGACAGAACCATGCCAGGTAGCTGGGGAAAGGGGGCACCTGTGGGGAGACTACCAGGGTCGTCACTTCCTACTTTTGCTGCACCTGCGGCATCTCAGTACTCTTTATCCTGCTGTGGGTGAACTGGGCTCATAGCTACCATATTGGCTCACAGAGATAGAAGATGTTTCCATCATTACAGAGAGTTCCATTGGACAGGGCTGATCTAGAGGGTCACTGGGGAGGTGGCCGGTGGGTCTGGAATCCTGGCATCCTTTGGTGAGGGGCAAGTCCTGTGTTTATTTTTAATTTGCTGAACTCTGACCCGCTGACATCTATTATGAGGATGGAAGTGCAGATAATACAAACCAGGCTTAAGGAAGCTGGTTCTAAGCAGGATATTCCAAGCAGCTCTGCTCTCAGCACTGAAGGAGATAGCACCCTCTGGAGGCGGTCTCTATTTAGACAGTCTTCTAGACTCACTATCTCACCCTCTTTGGTCCCGGAGCCTCTAGGGACTCAAGTGTGCGTGGCAAGATGAGGGGAGTAAGTGATGGAACAGGTAATCCATCTCTGGATTGATGGATAACCTGTGGAGGCTTATCTGGGGATGAGGTAATGAGTCTGGACTCCAGAAGAGGCCATGTGCCTGGGCCATTGGCAATGTCTCTCTGTCATATTCCTTGGCTTTGGACCCAGGGTGTAGAAAGTATAGCGCCCTTTCCTAGTTTCTTATGTTGCCTGAATATGGTCTTGCAATGGCTTTTGAAAATTGTCCAAAGGAAAAAAAATGTGAAGCACATCTAGACAGCTAAGGCCTGGTTATCTAGATAACCATGGGCTACTCTATAAACTCTTTTTAGAGATTTCTCCTTCTTTGCTGCCAAGCCTCTTTTTACAGGTGAAGAGGCTCAGGCTCGGAGAGGTTAATTAGCTTAACTGCCTCATACAGCTAGTAAGTGGGGACTTGAACCCAGCTCCTGAGATGATATTAGAAAAAGTCATTTTAAACATGCCTTCTATCTTTTCTTTTAATTTGTGTATATTGGCAGGATATGTGGAAATATTTACTAGTGATCCTACCAAAATAGTAACAACATCTCTTCATGCCATTTTTTTTTTTTTTTGAGGAGGAGACTCACTCTGCTGCCCAAGCTAGAATGCCTTGGCATCAGCCAAACTCATAGCAACTTCAGTCTCCTGGGTTGCAGTGGTCCTCCTGCCTCAGCCTCCTGAGTAGCTGGCAGTCCTGCACCTAATTTTTCTATTTTAAGTAGAGCCAGGGTCTCACTCTTGCTCATGCTGGTCTTGAACTCCTGAGCTCCAGCAATCCACCGTCTTTGGCTTCCCAGAGTGCTAGGATTATAGGCATGAGCCACCATGCTCTGCTTCTCCATGCCATTCTCAAGGCCTCAACATTGTGCTTGCTGTTTGAGGTGCAGGGCTTAGTTTATCCACTCAGTCTTCTTAACTCTGGAACCATCTGCTTCACACTTTGTGATCATGGCTTTAACATGAGCCCAAGAACATCATGAGAAGGGTAAACCTGAGGCACACCAAGATTATTGGTATATTACACAGGCAAACAGGAGCACTTTGGTTTATGCAGTATTTTGGCTTAAGACTGGCTTCCCATGTTATTAGATCAAGTAATTCAGAGTGGTCCAGGCCTAGGCACCTTGCATTATGAGTTTCTGAGAATTTTACCCAGAGCATCTAGGAGGCATTGCTTGCTCTAAGTTGAAGGTGACACTCATTCCACATATGCACAGCTTCCCTTCATCCCCTCTCATTTACTTGTGGGTGTCACTCCAGCATTTCTCCCTCACCTTGCTCCAACCCTGAAGGTTTCTTTTATATCAAATCATTCTTTATCAGCAAACCTATTAACACGAGTCTTTCAACCCCAGATTCCCTTCCATCTATCACTCCATTTCTGAGTAAAACTCTTTGAAAGAGATGTTTGCTCTTGCACCCCTGTCCTCTTACTCAGTGAGACTGTCTCCCGGACCATGCCACCTTTGGTTCTTGATGTCCACATCACTGAATCCAGTGGCCTGTGCTCAGTCCTTATCTTCCTTGATCTGTCAACAGAGTTCAGCGGATTTCATTGTTCCTATTCTCTCTCTGTCTCTTCTTTTTTTGGCCAGGGCTGGGTTTGAACCCGCCACCTCTGGCATTTGAACCACAGGCGCCGCCCCTGTTCCTATTCCCTTGAAACTCTCCAGTTGGTTTTCCCTCCCCCTTTATGTTCTTTCTTCTGTCTGCCTGGTCTCTTCTTAGTCTCTGTCACCTCTTTTGGTGTATTGCAGTCATCTCCTAACTGGCTTTCCTCCTTCGTCCTTGCTCTCCCACAGATGTCTCTTAACACAGCAGTGATCCATGAAAATGTCATCCTATGTATAACCCCCCCAAATGGAAAACAGGTACTCATATAAGAACCTGTACACACATGTTCATAGCAGCACCATTCACCACAGACAACAGGTAGAAACAGCACAGATGTTGAAGAATGGATGGGTGGGTAAACAAATGGTGGTATGGAGTACAGTGGAGTGCTATTTCTCCATGAGAAGGAGTGAAGTCCTTGGACACGCTACTGGAGGCGTGTACCTAACTGCATGCTGCTGAATGCCACAAACCTAGAAAACATGGTAGGCGAAAGTCTAGACAACTTTATATATATATATGAAACACCCAAATAGGCATATCAATAGAGACCTATTCTGGATAGTTCATGTACACAGGACTCACATGGGGGAGAAACTGATTAATGGGTAAGGAGTTTTATTTTGAAACGAGAAATTAGGTAGAGCTGGAAGTTGTACAATATTGTGAATGTACTGGATGTTACATAATTCTTCCCTTCGAAATATGTTATGTGAGTTTGCATGTCATTCCTCTGCAGAATGCTTGCCTGGCAGGCTGCAGTCCTCCCTCTGATCCATAGGTGCTGTCTGGCCTATCTGGCCTTCATCCTGTGAATTCTCTGGTCTCAGCTCTTACCTCTCCTCTCTTCGCCCCACCTGTTGCAGCCATACTGGGGTCTGTGCTCTTTCTCCACTATGTTGGGCCTGCTTCTTCCTCAGGCCCAGTGCTCTTGCTGTTTTCTCTGCTTGGAATGCTCTTCCTTCAGATATTAGTTAGCGTCACTCCTTAGTGGCACTTGCAGATCTTTGCTCAAACATGAGCTGTTCTGTGAAAATTGTAACTCCCTATCCCTGACCCTTCTCATCCTCTTTTGCTCCTTCATTTTTATCCACTGCACCATCTTACATTGTTTTTGGTGCCTGTTTGTTTTCAATCAAATACAAACTCCAACGGCAGAGTTTTTTGCCTGGTTTGTTGACTGTTACATCCTTAGAACACAGAACAGTGCCTCAATATTAGAAGCTAGACTAGTAGGCACCCAGTAATTATTTGCTGTATATAGGAATAAAATCCTTTCCATAAATAATCTGTAATTCGTGTTTCTCAAATTTGCTAGTTTTAAGGATCTTCATGTCCCTTTGTGAAGGTTGCCATGAAATTCATATTTTCCCCCAAACATGCCCATAATTTAGTTGGTCATGATCTTCGAGTTGTTTTCTGGTTGGTGAAGATGTGTCATGGAATTTGTCCACCCTTTTCTTTCTGCCCCTACCATTTTGGGAGGTAACGTCCTGACTCATTCCTGGGGGGATTCAGTCCAGGACTAGAGAGAAAGCAGTGTGTTTCAGTGACAAAGCAATGACCAAATGTCCCTGCAGTGTGGCTCTTGTTGGCTCCTTTGGGATAGAGGTTGATGTGTACAGCTCCTTGTGCAGGGCTCAGAGAGGCGCTCCTGTTTGAATACCAGAGGAATCCCTTTCTCTTGGCCATGTGTGACAATGTCTATGGCCTATTGAGAACTCCACCAAAGCTCTTCTGCCTTCTTCTCTGCCAAAAGGGAAAAGTCAAAGGGTCTCTGATTTTGTTTCTGCTTACAGGTGGTCAGCCAGCCAGAGAAGGCAAGTATTTCTATAGGAACCAGTGAGAGGAGCCTCTCTGGCTGTATGTTTTAATTTGGAAGAATAGGTCTGCTCCTTCATAATTGTCAAAATTGTGACTTGGAAGCTGAAAGTCCAAGCAGACAAGCAACAGAACCCCAGAGATCCTTTTCCTATGTCAGCACCATCCCTCTAGTTTCCCCTTATAGACTCTGGGAGCTCAGTGCCCTGAGCAGAATGCGGACATCCCTAAAAATTCATATACTCTCTTTAAGACTTCGTCTGACTGAAGGGACCCCAGGCTGTCATTATTCATTTCCAAGATGAGGAGAGGTTGCTATAAAATTTTTTCCTCCAAATTTTTGGCTGTGAAAATAATAGCCATCCATTGAATATCATTCATTCATGGTATGAAACCAAACTGGGTCCCCAATCTAAGGAAGTGTGTGTGTGTGCATGTGTGAGTGTGCACGTGCTTGTACAAATAACTGGACACGTCAATGACAAACCAGGAATCCTCCTTAACAGAGATTTTTGTGGTTCTTTAGCTCTTGTCTGTCTCTGTTCTCTAAACCTCTGCATGGAGCTGAGTGTGGGGAGCAGAGCCGTATGAAAGGCATCCAAGAGAAAATTCCATCACAGACTTGCACGTGACTGTTGTGGTTAGGGTCTTTGGGGGCCACGTGCTGACTGCCACTGCATACTTGCCACCATTATTCCTAATTTTTCCATTTTTACCCAGTCTCCACTTGCTTATTTCAGCACAAGATCCAAGGTTAATGCTCTCCTGGGCTAGACCCAGCCTGGGCTGTTGATTTCAGTCTGGGCTTTCTTTCACGAAGTGGAGGGCAACCTCTGGCCTTTCTTTTCTAGGTGAAATGTTTTAATTTGGTTGAAAGCCCCATTCATTCAGTACCTTGGGTTGATAATGGTGGTCATATGACCTTGTAGTCACATTGAGCTTTTAATTTGCCAAGTACCAAGTTACCATTTGATGAGGACAACCCTTAGAGCCAGGTTAGGCAGTAATATAACAGCAGACCAAAGTTGAGCAAACAACTTAAGCTTTCATAAGTCTTTATTTTCTCATCTGTAAAATGGGAATGAGTTTTCAGCAGACAAGTGACAAGGAAATGATCAGACCCTTGTTTATGCTCTGAAGGCAGAACAGAAATGGCTTGTTGTCAGAGTGGATGTGAGGTGTGGGAGAGAGAGGAGTCAGGAATGCTTCTGAGAAGTTTGTCTAGAGCAACAGGAAAGATACCTGATGCCATCCATCAGAAAGGGGGACATTGTGGTTGGTATAGATTTGAGCCAGGGCGAGGCAGGTGGCAAAAGTTCTGGAATTCTATGTTGGGTTTGTTAAGTTTGAGATTTTGGTTAGCAGTCCAAGTGAAGATAGTTGGGTATGCAGTTGCATAGATGAGTTAGACTTGTAAGAGCATCTTGGGGTGGAGATAGTAATGTGAAAATCGCTCAGCGTGTACACGGTATTTAAAGTCATAAGACTGGGGAAAAACCACTGAGAGGAGAGAGCATAGACAGAGAAGAGGAATGAATATCTTGCTGCCATCTGGGAGACGAGGAGGAACTTTAGTAGAGAAGAGTGAGCAGGTTGACCAGAAAGGCAGGAGGAAAGCCAGGAGTGAGCAGTCCTAGAAGTCAAGTGTTGGTGACACCCAGTCCTACTGAACAGTATGGAGGTATCCTAATGACCTTCATGGGACAGTCAAGTGCCTGGTTGCATTGGCCTTAAAAGAGAGAAATTGGAGTTAGTAAATAGAAGTAATTTATTTATTTATTTTTTGAGACAGAGCCTCAAGCTGTCACCCTGGATAGAGTGCTGTGGCATCACAGCTCACAGCAACGTCCAATTCCTGGGCTCAAGCGAGTCTCCCGCCTCCACCTCCCAAGTAGCTGGGACTATAGGCGCCCGCCACAATGCCCGGCCATTTTTTGGTTGCAGCGTCGTTGTTTGGCGGCCCGGGCTGGATTCGAACCTGCCAGGTCAGGTGTACGTGGCTGGCGCCTTAGCCCGTTGAGCCACAGGCGCTGAGCCGTAATTTTTAAAAATATTTTTTCTATGAAGGCTTTCAGATAAATAAGGTAGTAGCTGATAGAGGAAATAGAATCAAGAAGAGGGTATTTGCTTTCCAAACGGGGGAAATAAGAAAAAAAAGATGTAAAACATATTTGCAAAGAGGGAGAATATATGGTATAGCTGTTAGGTAAGTGTGAAGTGATAAAGTGTAGTGCCTCAGAGAAGGGTGTATAAGACACACCAGACACTGAATGGGAAGGGAAGGTTCTATGAGGAAGTCAGCAGTTAAGAGCCTAAAGAAGCATCACACTTTGTATCCTGACAACAGTTGGTTAATCAAAGACAGTTTTTATTTTCTCACTAGAAGGGAGTTAAGAGATAGGAAGTCCAAGGATGGTGCAGCTGCTCAAGGAAGATTTCAAAGAATTCAGGCTTCTTTCTTTTTCCCCTGCATGCTTAACAGGTAGCTTGCATTCTTAGTCCCAAGATGGCCATTTTATCTCTAGGAATTGCTTTTTTAATTCCAGGGAGGAAAAAAGGAAAAGGTGAAAAGCAAAATATATGCTCCAGCTCAATATAGCTCACTATATTAAGATAAAAGTAGCTTTTCCAAAGCTTCCACCACCCAATAGAAACCCATGGACTACTTAAGATGGTCACTCCTAGCTGCAAGGGAGACTGGGCAGGTGAGATTTTCAAATGGGAACACAATTACCTAGATTTTGGTTATAGAATGTAGACATGAATGATCATCATGTTTTCCAGTTTTTAAATTTTTTTATTTTTAAAAGAATTGTGGTAGATATTAAATGTAAAATTCACTCTTTCAATCATCATTAAGGGTATAATTCAGTGGCATGGAGTACTTTCATTCTGTTGTGCTACCATTACCACCATCTATCCACACATAACTAACTATTCATCCTGCAAAATTGAAACTCTCTACTCATCAAATAATAACTCTTTATTCTCTGCTCCTGGCAACCATTCTACTTTCACCTCTATGAATATGAGTGCTTTAAGAACCTCATGTAAATGGAATTGTACAGTATTTATTCTTTGGGACTGGCTTATTTTTCTTAGCATAATACTCTTATTTTGTTGTCGTGCATGTCAGAATTTCCTTCTTTTTTAAGGTTGAATAATATCCCATTGTAGACTTATACCACATTTTCTTTACTTATTCATCTGTTGATGACACTTGAGCTGCTTTCACCTTTTGGCTATTATGAATAATTATTGAGTCCCTGCTTTTAATTATTTGAGGTATATATGTGGAAGTAGATTGCCAGATTACATAGTGATTCTATTTTTAATTTTTGGAGGAATGTCCATACAGATTCCACAGCACTGCACCATTTGACATTCCCACTAACAGTGCACAAAGTTCAAATTTCTCTATAACCAATGTTTGATTTCTTTTTCAGTATAACAAAGAGAGATTTTATTTAGGAAGAACAAAGGGAAAGTTTAGAGTACTTCCAATAGAGTTGGAAATGGATCTCTCACATGAAGGAGAAAAGGTGAGAGAGACCAACTTTTGTTCTTTTCTATCTTTTTTTTTTTTTTTTGCAGTTTTTGGCCGGGGCTGGGTTTGAACCCACCACCTCCAGCATATGGGGCCAGTGCCCTACTCCTTTGAGCCACAGGCACCACCCTATTTTCTATCTTTTTGATAGTAGCCATCGTAAGTAGCATAGTGCCGTCTGGTTTGTAAAGGGTAGAGGCAGAGTTGAAGTGGATAGGTGGGAAGACAGTTAAGGGACTATAATGCGCAAAAAAAATTGAAGGGTAAAAAATTTTTAAAAATCAAAAACAAGAATTGTGTCATTTCCACTAGATTGGGCTTCACTGAAACCTCTAGAACAGTAGTTCTCAACCTGTGGGGCAAGACCCCTTTGTAACAATGAAAATACATCCTGCATATCAGGTATTTACATTACAATTCATAACGGTAGCAAAATTACAGCAATGAAGTAGCAACAAAAATAATTTTATGGTTGGGGGTCACCACAACATGAGGAGCTATATTAAAGGATCGTGGCATTAGGAGGCATTAGGAAAGTTGAGAACCACTGGTCTATAACGTTCTCAAGACACCTGAAGTCCAACTTGAAAGGCAGGCAACCCCATGTCATGGGAAGGAGGCTGCACTGGAGATTCAGGGCCCTGGGACTCAGGACACTGTCTCTACCATCACTGCTGGGTGTGGGGAGTGTCTATCAAGTGCCGCAGCCTGCTGTGGGCCAGTCTTGCCCTCTGTGTGATAAGACAAATAGATCCCATTAAGAGAATCTGACCTCCTTTCTCACTCACTTCAAAGCTGGGATATTGAATAAGAACACACAGGCCTTGAGATCCTTAAACTGAAGTCATTCTGGAAATTCAAATATTCCAGAGATATTCTCCTCTTTTCACTTTAGAAAGGGAAAGTCCCCAGAAGCTCCCCTTGGCTTTGATGCCATGGTGGGAGATTTTCACTCAGATTGTCAGTGCATGTTTCTCTTTTCTTATTTGTCTCCCCTAGAAGACTGGGTGGCCTTTGAGAGCATATGTTACGGATAAGGAAGGGAAGATAGCGGTATAACTGTAGCCGGTTTGAGCACTGTCATGTGCCAGGCAGTGTACCAGGCAATTTAGGAACATAATCGCTGGTCTTCAAAATAACACATCTAGTTTCTAATATACTGCTGTTGGAATCAGTTGATGCTATGAGGAGCTCTTGGAGGTGACAATATGGCTTGTCTTTTCTTTTTTATGGATGTATACCACAATGGTAGTAAAGAATGAAAAGTGATGGTGACCAAAGCAAATAGGATCCGTGGAGAGTTCAGTGTTGCTCCTGCTGGGACCCCAGAATCTTTCCCATCAAAATGCCATCAATAATGCCCTTGTCCTGCCTATTATCTCTCTCTCTCTCTCTCTCTCTCTCTCTCACACACACACACACATTCTCACAGAGCCCGGGAAACATACATTCTTTCTAAGAGTATACATTGTGTTGGCCACGTGCCATCCAGCCAAGCCAAAAATTATAGAACAATAGGAATCTGTGCCCAGAATATCAGCTAAAAATACCTCATTCCTCCTGCTCTGTTGTTTGCTGGGTATGTTTAAGAGTGTCCCGGGAGGCTAATGAGGATGAAGGGAAAGTAAAACTGACATTTTCAAAGGAAAAAGCAAACCTTTAACACTCTAAAAAGAAAACATATTTTCCGTTACGTCTGTTTTATGTTTCTTGCCTTTTCTGCACGTATGTGTGACAATATGGAAAGTTTATAATGTAAGTCGTGCCATCTTGGCTTGAGTTATTTGAATCCACACTTTCACCACAGTCTTTTGCTCTGGGACTTGACTCCTAGATGGCTTTTCAGGTTTCAGCAAGAAAGAAGCAGGTGGGGGAAGAGGAGGTTTCCAAGTAGGAGAGACTCCCTGTCCCACCCACTGTCTATTCATTCTCTAGTCAGACATCGTCCACTCATGGCACTGGTCAGAATCCTGTATAAGAGGCTGGATGGAGCCTAGGGGACCCATCCCTAGTTGAGTCAGGTTATAACCTCTTTTTTTTTCTTTTGAAAATATTATTTATTTATTTATACATATACGCACACACATATTAGGGTACATATGATTGGGCTACATTATTTGCATTTTTGTTTTTTTTGAGACAGAGCCTCAAGCTGTCACCCTGGATAGAGTGCCGTGGCATCACAGCTCACAGCAACCTCTAATTCCTGGGCTCAAGCAAGTCTCTTGCCTCTGCCTCCCAAGTAGCTGGAACTACAGGCGCCCGCCACAATGCCTGGCCATTTTTTGGTTGCAGCCACCATTGTTGTTTGGCGGGCCCGGGCTGGATTTGAACCCGCCAGCTCAGGTGTACGTGGCTGGCGCCTTAGCCCGTTGAGCCACAGGCGCTGAGCCCATTATTTGCATTTGTTAGATAGTGTATAGCATGTTTTGTTCTTTGATCATTGACTGAACCCCAGGCCCTGGCTAGCTCTCATAATGATCTTAGGCTTTCTTTGTGGTAGGGATTAGGTCACTGCTCTTCCTAGGCCTTGGTTTCCTCCCATTTGTAAGACGACAGAAGAGGTTGACTGATCTCTTGAGGGGTGGGGCCAGGCAGGGGAGCAGGACAAGAATATGGGGTCTCTGGGCAGGTCCACACCCTGGTCAGCAGCCTTAGTAAGAAGCAATCATCTGAGAATGAAAGTGATGAGGAGAAAGGATCTGTTCCAAATATTTGTCAGATAATGTCAGCATTAACCAAATAGCAACTGGTGGCTCTGGTTGGCTAAACACGGAGCTGCCGACTTCCTGAACATATGTTGGGTGTTAGGCAATGAATGCGGTGTTGGTCAACACTGGGCGACTAACGTCAATATTGGCTGCGGGTTAGGGTGGACCACAGTCGCCTGAGTGAGATGTACCCTCAGTTCCCTGTCAGTTCCTATGTTTGGCCTTTCATATTTGTTTGTTGGTTTCTTCCCCAGTAACATATGAAAGGCTTGTTGAAGCTTAATTTAATTTGTTATGATAATGAAGAACAGAGCCTCGATACACATGAAGTTCTATTTTTGGCTTAGTCAGCTGTCTTGAAAGAAATTATCTTATACAAATATTTACATGGGCAGATATGTAAAATTGATTTCAATAAAGGGAGTTAATAGCTATCACTTTACTGGGTGCAGCTAGTAAGTGTCAGATACTTCAAATACATTATCTTCTTTAATATCTAAAATATCTCATAAGGTAGTTAGGATCTCGTCCTTTGAGATAAAGAAGCTAAGGCTCCAAGAAAGCCTGTAACTTGCTCACATTCTTACAGGTAGAACCAAGTTTTGAATTCAGGTTTTATCAGACTTCAGACAAAGCCAGGCTCTTCCAGAGCGTCTTACTGACTCTGGAGCAGACGATTTGTGGGAACAAAAAAAGGGCTTCCTCTACCACGTCAAGGCAGAAGAAGCAACATTTGTGATAGGTGAAGAATGGCTGTGTGTGTCACCCCACCCTTCTTGGTGAGGCCAGTGCCTCTCAGAGCCTCAGGATGTGCAGACATTACACTCAGCCGCCCTCTCTCATCCCATTGTATGGTGGTCCTCCCAGCTCCCCAGGAGCTGCAGGGAGACAGCCATCCTGATTGGCTCTGCCAGCCACGTATTGTTTCCCATTTTCTCACCACTGCAGAGTCTTGAGACTGTCTCCTGTAGATGATCCTGCCACTTCTATTGTCCCTGCAGACTTTCCCACCGCCCCGGGGCCACGTGCTCAGTTGCTTATTGTGGTCGTGTTGGCTGAGCCTCAAGCACAGAGACCTTGAGCCAGCTGACAAGGTTGCTTGTGTCACTACTTCTAAGGCCACAAGCCATGCTTTTGGTTCCCAATACTTTTGAATACTCTTCTCTCATCATCTCTCCTTCAGTTGAGCCACATGGTCTCCTAGACTCCCAGCAGCAGATTTTTCCGGCAGACAGTTTTGGCTTGTGGCCAATCCCTGTCTCTGCTTGGATGACCTCAGTTACCAAGTCAACATGGCACTGAATGAATGCTGCTGTGCTGCCCCCTGGTGGAGAGGGTGGAAACCGAGCAATGCTCAGATTCCTGCCTTGTTTATAGAACTGCCCAGGACACTCACCTACTTTTCTATAAACCAAAGGGCTAATATATCCTTTGATCAAAACTACTTTCAGTGGTTGCATGGAAAGGCAGCATCATTTGCAATATCCCACTATTCAAGGCTAACAGCGGCTCTGATTTCTTATTTTGGTGGGGCAGAAACAGTACATAGAAGTTGGCTTAAATTAGAGCTAGGGTTCTCTGTGTGTTTATTTGGTCTTCTATCTTTCTACTTGTTTATCTGAAGTGTGGAGCCTTTGAGAAACTCATGTGGAGGTAGGGAGAACCGTGGGTCAAGGCTAATAAAGATCCGGTCTTTCCAAACCTATCTGTAGTTCAGGAACTGTCTGAATGGGGGCTGTCCTTGTATTCCTGCTCAGTCCTCATGGGTCTCAAAGCTCTGGTCCTGGGAGAACCTTGAGTGTACACAAGTGTTGCTGTGTATGAGCAGTTGTGTCATCAGCCTGGCAGGAAGGTCTGGGGATAGCAAAGCATCTAGTGTCTGGTGAAAGATGGAGAAAGCCCTGGAAATTTATGGGTGAAAAGCTCAGTTGTATTGATACTAAGAAAGTGAAGCTTCAGCTCACTGCTTGGTTTTTACTTTGATATACAGAACAAGAAGGCATTTTATCCAACCATGCCAGAACCGTCACTTGGAGGTATTTTTCAGGGTTCTCCAGAGAAACAGAACCAATAAGATGTATACAGATACAGATATAGATGTATGAGGGGGGATCTATTATCAGAATTGGGTCTTGCTATTGGATTTTGGAGGCTGAGAAGTCTCGTGATATGCTGTTTGTCAACTGGAGAACTAGGGAAGCCAATGGGGGTAATTCTCAGTCTGAGGCTAAAGGCCTGAGAACCTGGAGTTTTGATGTGTAAAGGCAAGAGAAGATGGGGACCTCTAAAAAAGAGGATGAATTTGCCTTTCCTCTGCCTTCTTTTTGTTCTATCTAGACTTTCAACCGATTGGATGGTACCTGCCCACACTGGTGAGGGTGTGTCTTTCTTCCTCACTCTCGTCAAGAAACATCTTTGCATTCATACCCAGAAGTAATACTTTACTAGCTATCTGGATCTCCCTTAACTCAGTTAAATTGACATCTAAAATTAACCATCACAGACTGGGTAAATCCAGGTAACCTCTGTGCAGATAGGCTGCGTACAAACCCGACCCTGATCCCATCACAGTAGGTGAGAACTCAGACCTGGCAGGTGTTCATGGCTCTTTCATGCTGTCAGATCTGGCTTCCCAACCCAGGCCAGCACCACCTGAAAGCTGGCCTCTGACATTCTCGGCTTGTTCATGGCTCTGAACTCTTTGCCCCAGTCCTTCCCTCCCCATACTTCTTTCTCTGACCTTCATCTCTTAGCTCATGACATTATTATTCATCATCTTTTCTCTCTCATATTTCACATACAGATCTTTTTCCCTACCATCATCACCATCATGGTGACAGTTACCATTTCCTTGAGGATTTTTCATGTGCCAAGCACCATGCTAAGCACTCTTAATACATCAGTTAATTTTCATTGGGACATAATGAAGGTATGTCCCATAATAAAGGTAGGTCCCTTTATTATTCCCATTTTATAGGGGTCAGTAAATTAAGAATACCAAAGCCTGATGAAGGTCACATATGTGGGAGAGTAGGGACTGAAGTTTGCAGATTTTATCATATTGCCTTCTTGTGCTACAATTTCTATAAGCCAGCCTCTTTCTGGGTGGGCTTCCTTTTTCTTTCTGTATCTGACCCTGTCCCTACTATTTATACCTTGAAAACAGTGGACCTACCAGGTTACTCAGTCAATGGGATTTCATTTTTTTTTTTTGAGACAGAGCCTCAAGCTGTCGCCCTGGGTAGAGTGCCGTGGCATCACAGCTCACAGCAACCTCCAATTCCTGGGCTCAAGCGAGTCTCCTGCCTCCGCCTCCCAAGTAGCTGGGACTACAGGTGCCCGCCACAACGCCCGGCCATTTTTTGGTTGCAGCCATTGTTGTTGTTTGGCAGGCCCGGGCTGGATTCGAACCCACCAGCTCAGGTGTACGTGGCTGGCGCCTTAGCCCGCTGAGCCACAGGCGCCGAGCCATTAGCGATGTTTTATAAGGTCTATAAATTATTTTTGAAAATAACACTTCTGTTGCATCAGTATTTTTTAAGCCTATTGCCAATAGTAACTTTAAGCCATCTGATCTAGAATATAAGCATGTTTGGTTCGAGTTAAAAACATCACAAAGCCCTGCTCTGCCAGCAGTCCTGCTTTTGCCATCTCCCCTAAGGGCAGCAAAGAGAAATAGATTATTTTTAGGCAAACATGAGGCACTATACGGTCAGATCATCATTTACATCTTAATCAAAAGTTCCTTGAGGGTCTTTTAGTGCCAAGCATTGTACTGGAATTGGAGATATATTTGTAAAATTAAAAGGTTAACCTCGGCCAGAATTCACAATAATTTCTCTAGCACTCCCTTGATTAATTTAGTAATCTCCAAACTGTCTGAGACATGGCTATGCATTTGTATGTAAGTATAGATCCATGAATGTACAAAACATTTAGTCATGATTATTGCAGGATATGCAATGCTTATTCTTTTTTTTTTTTTTTTTTTTGAGACAGAGCCTCAAGCTGTCACCTGGATAGAGTGCTGTGGCATCACAGCTCACAGAAACCTCCAATTCCTGGGCTCAAGCGAGTCTCCTGCCTCTGCCTCCCAAGCAGCTGGGACTACAGGTGCCCGCTACAATGCCCGGCAATTTTTTGGTTGCAGCCACCATTGTTGTTTGGCGGGCCGGGCTGGATTCGAACCCGCAAGCTCAGGTGTACGTGGCTGGCGCCTTAGCCCGTTGAGCCACAGGCGCCGAGCCTGCAATGCTTATTCTTTAAAAAAAAAAACAAACAAAAAAAAACAACGCATAGGTACCAATGTCTTTAAAAACTGCATAATGTGTGATTCAGTAATTCCACTTTTAGGAAATCATCTTCACAAGATGATACAGATTACCTACAAATTATAAGGATGCCATTGTGTTTTGAATAGCGCAAGAAACAGCTTAGATCAATACAGGATTGTTTAAATAATTTATGCTTTGTTTACACAATGAAAAACTAGGCAACATTTGAAAGGATTGTGTAGAAGCATTTTCACAGACATGGAAAAATTTCTATGATATATTATACAGTGAAAATTGGAAGTTACCTTGTTGCTTAAGAGTCAAGTAAAAAAAGAAAAGTGCAAGCCCATACTTTGCTCTGAGTCCAGGCAAGAACTACGACCTCACAGAGTCTTAGTTCTCCTATCTATTATGGATAGAATGGGGTCCCCTTCCTCCTCTACATTCACATGTTGAAGTTCTAATCCTCTGGACCTCAGAATGTGACTATCTTTAGAATATGGTTTTTAAACAGGTAATAGGTTAGAATGAGGTCATTAGAGGATCCTCATTTAATATGACTGATTTTTTTTAAGAATAGTAGTACAGGCAGTACAGAGATCAGACCATGTGAAGACACAGGGAAAAGATAGCCATCTGTAAGCCAAGGGGAGAAGCCTCAGAAGATGCCAACCCTGCCAACATCTTGATCTATTAAACTCCAGAACTTTGGGAAAACAAACTTCTGTTGTTGGAGCCACCAGTTGGTGGTACTTTGTTATGGCAGTGCTAACAAATTAATACACCGTTTATAAGGTGAGGGAAATTTTTAATACCATCTTTATTTAGTTTACAAAGTTGCTTTAAGTCAAATAAATGTAATCCCTTTGTGAACTGTAAATCACCACATAAATGAGAACAGTTGTTATTCTCATGGTTCCTGAAAATCCTGGAGGAACATAGTCACCGAGTTCAGACTGAACTTTATAACCCACTACTAGGGCAGACGCAGTATCAGCACAGGGGATAGGGAGAAGGGCAGAGACATCATCAGTACAGGAGACGGGGAGAAGCAAATTTCGTAGGTTGGAGGAAAGCACACAGATGATTTGTCAGTGAAAGGAGAAAAAGAATAGTTTCTGCCTAGGTACAAAAGCTCATACCTGTAATCCTAGCTCTTTGGAGGTGTGAGGATGACTTGAGGCCGGGAGTTTGAGATTGCAGGGAGCTATGATGACACTACTGCACTCCAGCTGGGGCAACAAAGTGAGACCTATTCTCAAGAAGAGAAAAAAAAAAATAGTTCCTTACATCCACACTGCAAATTATTAAGCAGATAAACAAACATCTGAACTACGTATAATTACAATAGCTAATCTTTATTAAGCATTTAACAAGTATCAAGTAGTATGCTTCCAAGTACTTTTAATTTGTGTTCTCTAAGTCTAATATTAACCCTATGGCAAAAGTGCTCTGTATGTGTAGGTGTTTGTATGTGGGTGCTATATCTTTTTGTTATTGTTTGGGATTCATTGAGGGCACAAAGAATTAGGTTACACTGATTGCATTTGTTAGATAAAGTCCCTTTTATACCTGTGTCCCGCCCCCAAGAGATGTGCCATACACCATGTCCCCCATTCCCTTCTCTGCTCCCTCACTCCCCTTAACCTCCCTTGTATTAGCTCATCTACTGCCTTCATATTAGAATTGAGTACACTGGATTCTTGCTTCTCCTTCTTGTGATGCTTTACTAAGAAGAATGTGTTCCACCTCCATCCAGGTTAATACAAAAGATGTAAAGTCTCCATCTTCTTAATAGCTGAATAGTATTCCATGGTGTACATATACTACAGCTTGTCAATGCTGGGTTGGTGGGCATTAAGGTTGTTTCCATGTTGTGGCATTTGTAAATTGAGCTGCAATAAACAGTCTAGTGCAAATGTCCTTATAATAAGAGGATTTTTTTCCCTCTGGATAGATGTCTAGTAATGGCATTGCAGGATGAAGTGGGAGGTGTAATTTGAGTTCTTTGAGGATTCTCCATACTTCTTTCCAAAAAGGTTTGTTAGTGTGTACTGTATTGTATGTATATGTTTATGTGTGTGCATCTATTTCAGTCTCTTCTATTACATGTATCTTTTTCTTTTCTTTTTTTTTATTGTTGGGATTTATTGAGGGTACAAGAAACTAGGTTACACTGATTGCACTTGTCAGGTAAAGTCCCTCCTACATATTACATGCATCTTTAACATGAAAATTTGTTTAGATACAGTTAATAAAAAAAATTAATAAAATTTCCAAAATGAGAAATTGTGATTTTCCAAGACTATGCTTTGCATTACTGTGAAACACTGAAAACACTACTGACTGAATGAAATGACCTGTGGTAAAATACACAATACATGTGCATGCCATCTGCTTACTCTTACTCCAGCACGTCCACATACACTGCCCTGACAGTGTGCATACTGTTCTTCTGAGTTTGTGTTCATTTCAGGGTAAGTGTATTGATTATATTATCTCAAACCTGTGCAAGCATCCTCATCATAAGATCTCAAGTGGAGGATAAAAAGAAAAGGCAAAAGTTTTAAGGAGAAAATTAAAATAATAAAATATTTTGAAATAAATGAGAGAACTTGCAGACCTAAAGGAACCCACATTGCTCACATTTAGGAACAAAACTAAGAAAATAAAAGAAAGGAGAGAAGCTTGTACATTGCAGTTATCTGCTTCCAGGGGAACCGAAAAGCACTTGGAAGAAACTAAAGACTCCAATGTGAGTAATAAGAAGTGAAGGTGGATAGTGTTTTGTGGCCACCATGTCCATTAGAAACCACATAAGCAGCTTATTTATGAAAGGAAGAAACTGGCCAAAAAATAAAGTGGAATTTCTATAAAAACAATACAACAGACAACAATAATCCACCTTGGGAGGAGTCACAGTAGCCCAAGAATGAGGATGTCCATCTTTCCAAAACCACAACGATTTACCACATCCATTTCCAGTAAGTGGTGTTTGGAGCATGGCTATCTACAATGGAAATAACTTATTACCATCCATTTAAAGGCCACATGGAAAATAAAAAACTTCTATAAGCAAAAGATACAATGAACTAAATTTGAAAAAGACAAATGGCATCTCTCCACAAAAGTGATAACTATGTAGTTCTTACTACTATAACTATGTACATATTTCAAAACATGTTGTACACAATAAATGTATACAATTTTTAGTTGTTATTTAAAATGAAAAATTCTATTTCCAACAAGAAAATGCTTTTTGAAGATTAAAAACAAGATAAATGACAGAAATGACACTGCAATGTTATGACAAAGGTTTAAAATTCTTCAACTGTATAAAAAGCTTTTACAAACCAGTAAGGAATAAACTCCCAAATATCTCTATACAAAATGGTCAAAGAGTATGAAAAGGGCAGCACCCATAGCATAGTGGTTATGGCGCTGACCACATGCACTGAGAGTAGTAGGTTTGACTGGGGCCTGGACCTGCTAAACATCAATGACAACTCCAACAAAAAAATAGCCGGGTGTTGTGGTGGGCGCCTGTAGTCCCAGCTACTTGGGAGGCTGAGGCAAGAGAATCGCTTAAGCCCAGGAGTTTGTGGTTGCTGTGAGCTGGGACGCTACAGTACTCTATCAAGGGTGATATAATGAGACTCTTGTCTCAAAAAAACCAAAACAAAACAAACAAACAAAAAAAACACACAAAGGCTAATCAACACAAAACTGTTTAATTTCAATAAAGAAATTAAAATTAAAATTATGAATTACTTACCTAGAAGATTGGCAAAGATAATTTCTTAAAAAGGTTTAAAAAAATCACTTTAGTAACTTTCACTTGAGAATTTATTCAAAGGAAATAATAAGACTTGGGTTCAAAAACATATGTGCCAGTGTATTCATTACACCATGGTTTATGGGTTAAAAACATTGAAGTAATTTAATCTAGCAATTGAAGATTGGTCAAATAAATCAAGGTATATATTCTTTCATTTATCATTTCTGCTAGATTCTATTCCTTGGAATAGTAAATAAAACTAACAGTTCCTAGAGACCCAAATATTTATTTCAGCAGTTTGTAGAAGGTAAAAATGATTGGAGGGAGAAAAAGAAAAAGAAATAATTACATATTCAATGCAATCCCCATTAAAATACCAACATCATAGTTGGTATGAAAAAGCTCTGTATAGCCAAGGTAATTTGTAGTAGTAAAACAAAGCTGGAGGCATCACTTTTCCAGACTCTAGGTTACATTACAAGTGTACATTGATGAAAACAGCATGGTATTGGCACAAAAACGGAGACACAGACATATGGAACAGAATAGAAAACCAGAAGAGATGAAACCAGTCTCTTATTGCCATCTGATCTTTGATAAAAGATCAAACAAAAGCATACATTGGGGAAAAGAATCCCTATTTAATAAATGGTATTGGGAGAACCAGATAACCACATGCAAAAGACTGAAACTGGACCTGCACCTTTCCCCACTTACAAAAATTGATTCAAGATGGATAAAAGATTTAGATCTAAGGCATGAAATGATAAAAATCCTCGAAGAAAGTGTGGGAAATTCTCTTGATGATGTTGGACTGGGCAAAGATTTTTTGAAGACTTCAGTGGTAATAATAACAACAAAAATAAACAATTGGGACTTAAACTGAAAAGCTTCTGCACAGCTAAGGACACAACAATTAAAGCAAAAAGACAACCTTCAGAATGGGAAAAGTTATTTGCATGTTACAAATGTGACAAAGGGTTGACAACTAGAATCTACAGAGAATTTACATTAATCAATAAAAGAAGAGCAAATAATCCTACCACTAGGCAAGAGACATGAACCGAACCCTCTCTGCGGAAGACAGATGAGTGGCTAACAAATATATGAAAAAATGCTGATTGTCCCTAATCAACAGAGAATTGCAAATCAAAACCACCCTGAGATTATCTATCACCTTACCCCAGTGAGAATAGCCCACATCACAAAGTTCCAAAGTTGCAGGTGCTGGTGTGAATGTGGAGAGAGAGAACACTTTTATACTGTTGGTTGGATTCCAAACTAATACAGCCTTTTCGGAAAAAAGTCTAGTGAATCCTCAAAGAACTCAAATTAGACCCCCTCATTTGATCCCACAGTCCCATTACTAGGCATCTACCCAGAGGAAAAAAAATCCTCTTATCATAAGAACATTTGCACTAGATTTACAATTGCCAAGATGTGGAAACAGCCTAAATGCCCATCAACCCAGGAACGGATTAACAAACTGTACTATATGTATACCATGGAATACTATTTAGCTAGAAAAAGAGAGAGACTTTACATCTTTTCTATTAACCTGGATAGAGATGAAGCACATTTTTCTTAGTAAAGTATCACAAGAATGGAAAAATAAATATCCAATGTACTCAATACTAACATGAACTAATTGTAGACAATTTAATACATGCCCACATAAGAGAAAAATTTAATTTAAGTTGGGGAGAGGGTGAATGAGGAAAAGGGGAAGGGAGATCCGTGTGCTCCTACTTAATGGGCACAATGTAAAGGGTATATGGCGCACCTTTTGGGATGCAACTACAAGAGGGACACTACTTAATAAATGTAAACATTGTGACCTAGTTGTTCATACTCTCATATTAACCTGAAATTGAAAAAAAGAAAAAATAATAAATTTGTGCACTAATGATCACCTTTTTGCAACCAAATAAGTTTTTATGTGTACAAACAGTAAATAAAAATATATAGGGTGCCAAAATGATATACACATTTTAAGAAGCGAAAAAACAATTAAAATTGTAATACTCAAGTCATGTTAGACTTCTGCAACTCCAAGAGGTGCTCAAATGTGACTTGTGTTCATCTTTTGCTAATCTCTATGAGCATGACAATTTTAATAGTTTTCTTCTTCAAATGTGTACACATATTTTTTGCACCCTCTGTAGACTAAATTGTGGTGTATAGAATACTATGCAGCTGTACAGATAAAAAGATAAAGATATAGTCAGTCAAAAAACCGTGTATACTATATAGCGATACTAGTTATGTTTGTCTGATGCTATTTTGGGACTTCAAGCATCTTTACAATGATCTTTGAAGACCCCATTCCACTATGGATCCCAATCTAAAAGTTGAGTTGTACTGAACTGACACAGATTCGGTTATGAATACATTTATTTAAATGAGTATTAATTTTTATTTTGTCCCTGAAAAGCTCCTATTTCTAGTTATCTTTATCTATGCAGAAGAATTTAAAGACCCGCCGGAAAGTACATATGCAAACTGACTTGCAGAGACATTCTTTCAGAGCTACCGTGCTTGACTCTGTATTTCAGACAATCCTTTAATTATAAACCTGGCCAGCAGGTCTGAAAATGAGGGGCTAGGGATACACGGCGAATTATACCTTTTGAAGCCCTGTCAGTCCCAGGCCCGGTAACCGCTGCCCCTTAGTGAGACGTTTCTTTTTTGTTTTGTTGTGGAGACAGAGTCCCACCCTATGCCCCGAGCAGGGTGCAACGGCGTCCCAGCTCCCTGCAACCTCAGACTCGGGCTGTGGGCGTCCCGCTGCCTCAGCCTCCGCAAGCCGCTGGGATTACAGGCACTCGCCGCGGCGCCCGGCTGGGCTTTCCATTTTTTTAGGAGTCGGGGGTCTCTAGCTCGAGCAATTGTCCCTCCTCGGCCTCCCACAGTGCTGGGATTGTAGGCGTGAACCACCGCCTCGGCTTCCGAGCGCGGCCTGCAGAGGGCAGCGCGCGGACTCCTTCGGCGATCTCCAGCCAATTGCCACACTTCTGCGCTCAGCTCTGTCAACTCGGGGCCAATAGACGGAGGGCTATTTTTTTCATCCCCTGTTCTTTTCCAGCCAATCAGAAACGGTCTTCAAATGTCTCCCTCCTCCGCGCATCTCAAGCTCCGGGAAGCTGGCTTCACTTCCGGGTCGCGGCCAGGCGCAGCTGCGCATGTTGCCATAGCGACCATTTTACGTTACTGGTTTGTAGTTTTTATCAAGCTGGCTGGGCGATTGCGGCGCAACTCTTTCCCGACTCCCTCTGCGTCCCCTGCGGCCGAAAGGCCTTAGCACATACCGGGGGTCTGGCCTAGGGATCCGAGTTGCCCAGTGGGGGTGAGGGAAGGGATGGCTGCAGAAGAAGAGGACGAGGTGGAATGGGTGGTGGAGAGCATCGCGGGGTTCCTGCGAGGCCCGGACTGGTCCATCCCCATCTTGGACTTTGTGGAGCAGAAATGTGAAGGTAAAACGAACGATCCTTTGTCACCTCTTTCATACCAGCAGTCGGCAGGAAGATGGTCACCGCACAGCATCTCTTCTCTTCCCTGCCTCCACCTCTGTCGGCCAGGCTTCGAGCTGGTGACGGGGAGGAATTGCTTTCCCTCTGCAGGTGTTTTCCTTCGCCCACCTGAAAATGGGAACCGAGACGCCTCTCTCTTTGGGCACGATCGCATGTCCAATAAACGTTAGATTTTACTCCTATGCTCATTCTTTCACACCATACTGTGTACCGCAGATTTTTGTCCTGGGTAGGTGGCCTATTTGGGTGGGCGTCTTAAACAGCTTCGCCAGTGATGTGGGAGGAGAAGAGGTCATTTTCCTTCTGAATTCCTTATGATCTCTTGCATTCGCCTGGAGTAGTCAGTTTAGGAAAGGAGAGATGATTCACCCCAGACCAACAGTTAGCTGTAAAGGAGGGTAATATGATTACTCCTGCAGGTCCAGAGCCGGTGATCTCGGTGGCCTCGTATCCCCCTGGTTGACCTCTCTGATTCTTGGCTATATAGAAAATGAATGGGTGGTGGTGGTTATCCTCTAACAAATGAGACGTATTCTCACTTAGAGGTCTACATTCAGTTCTTGAAGACAAACTGGAGCCCATTCCGGGGAAAATGAACCAGAATCCATGTCATATGAATGAGTGCCCACCTGTTCTTGTGGTGGTTTAGCCAGGCAAGACTTAGAGAGGGTAGTAGTCTATTCATCATTTGAACGTCTTCCGTATGTTGTGGATGTTAGACTTGTGTGAGGTTCAGTGGGATTGAGCCTTAGCAGTTGGTACAAGCTACAGGTTAACAAATTTCTGTGACGGAAGTGCTTCGTGATAGAAGGTATCCAAGATGAGTTAGTCGGCCTCAGAGGGTAGTGACTTCCCAGGACACAGCAGTATTTGAATGGATCAGATAAAGACTTAATGGAGGTGCTAGAGGGCATTCACCTATCCAAAGGTTGGTTATCCCGGATGACCTTTTGAGACCTTTCAACCCTAAGATTCATGAATCTGGTGAAGATGAAATTTCGTTTGACCACTGGATGTTTTCATTACAATTCTCATTGCCATAATAAAAATGAAAATAATAGTTAATTAAGATTTGTAGTTTTTAAGGATGTTTACAAACAAAATAAATTCTATTTGTACTCTTTTTGGGAATTTAAAATGCCATTATGAGACGGATAAGGAATGTGGGATTCTGACCTCCTTTAGCAGAAAGAAGAAATTATGTCACCTTTTGATTTTATTTGCCCCCTGAAACTAAATGCTGAAATGGAAAAAAAAAAGCATTGTTCATCTTTTTATCCCCAAATGTCAAAAGTGACTACATCTCGGCTCAGCGCCAGTGGCTCAACGGGCTAAGGCTCCAGCCACGTACACCTGAGCTGGTGGGTTCGAATCCAGCCTGGCCCGCCAAACAACAATGACGGCTTCAACCAAAAAATACCCAGGCGTTGTGGTGGGCGCCTGTAGTCCCAGCTACTTGGGAGGCAGAGGCAGGAGACTCGCTTGAGCCCAGGAATTGGAGGTTGCTGTGAGCTGTGATGCCATGGCACTCTCTCCAGGGTGACAGCTTGAGGCTCTGTCTCAA